>JBBPBT010000938.1:3741148-3756070 GCA_037974875.1 Cicer bijugum | reverse complement strand
ATATAGTAAAAATTTATTTATTTTCTAATACTTTTCTGAGGAAACATTTTACTGAATTAATTATTATTGAGACCGATAATATGAATTCAACACTCTATTATGTTCTATATTTAAATTTATATAAAAAAAACAGAATAGAGATAATATATATATATATATATTATTTTCATAATTTAAAATCATAATAAATTATAAGAGACTAAAAATAAAAAACTTAAAATTTTGATTATATTAAATCAATTGTTTAATTAAATTAATTTATTAAAATCGTGTCATTCAACTGAATATAAATTAATTTAATCTGGAACATATTAATTTACAAATATCCTAATATGGAACTAAACACACCATAGACAATTGAACTCTACTTAAAATGAACCATTTTTATAGGAAAAATATCAACAACAAATTTTATGAAAATTACTCGACGTTTTTTAGTTGTGAAGGAGAATTTCTTGACTTGACATGCTGTAAAGATTGGAATCGACGTTCACTAATCTAAACCAGAAAAATGTATGGCGCAAACTATTTTGATTTTTGTTTCAGTTAAAAATTTAAATTACTTTTTGTATTACTAAAATAATCTTTACTAGGATTTTTTTTTAAGTTTTAATGTCATGTGCAAAATTTAAATTTAGTGACATATTATTTTATATAGATTTTCTAATAAGTCATTTAATAATAGTATATTTTTTTTAAATAAGTCAAATAATAATAATAAAATAATTTATATTTAATGTGATATTAATTAATTATATTTTTTTATACATATTAATCAATTTATTTTAGATTTTATAATTAAAATAATGATAATGAATTTTATTATGTTTGATGCGACCAATATGTTTTTGTTTGACAATATCTCATTCATGAATCATATCAACGCGGTAGAGAAACTTCTTGAGATAATCTCGCTATATAAAATTTTGAGTGTTTTTCGAATTCTTGCTACCAAAATTTATTTAAAATAGAAAAAACCTTAGAAAACCTTTTAAAAAATGGTCTTTTGAATCAAAATTTGAATTCGAGAGTGAATTATGTGTAGACCTTATGACATCCTTTAAAATACGGTTATCTATAATTAATTGTGCAAAATTAAAATCAACTTAAATATATTTACTTCTCTTTATTATTAAATATGAATATCAATTTTTTTAACGTGATTTTGAAATAAATGTGTGTTTTAAGAAAGAGGGTAAAAAAAATAAATTTTGTTTTAATGTGTTTTAAAGAGTGAGCTCTTACTCCTATGTATCTCCAATGCGATAGAGAAATCAAAACTACATAGTTATTAAGTAGAAAATGCGAATGTGTTAATTGCTTTTAATGAAATTGTGTTTTGTTGTTGATACAAAAAAATTGTTTTGACGAAAAAAAATGAATTTGTTTGATTTGAATAATGATTTAAAAAAAATGAGTTTTAAGATTATCAAGTTCTACATCTCGTGTCCCAAAAATTCAATGAGTAAAAATATGTCTCATCCTGTTAATTTATTTAATAATATTTTATTATGTTCAATTTTAAAATTGATTTTTAAGACTATCAAGTGATACAATTTGTGTCTTAACAACTTAAGATTAAAAAGATGTTACATCTAATTAATTTAATATTTATTTATTATGAATTTTTTAAAAAAAAGTAAAATGAAATTGAAACTATAAATAAAAATATTTTTTTGGACAATGATTAATAAAAAAAATTAAAAGTGAATGAGTGGTTTGGATTGAACACTGAACTCATTTTGTTTAACTAATACTAAAATAAATACATATAAGTAAACACATCGTTTTTTTTAAATAAATAAATAAACATATATGACATTAAAAAACAAAACCAAATAAAAAAGTAATCCCTAAAATGGAAATAAGTGGGTGGTTGTAAACAAATTCATAAAGAGATAAATGAATTTCGTTGTTAAGAGATAGAGAGTGAGAGAGAACAAACACACACAAAAACGACTAAAGGGGAGTTGTCCGCAGTGGTGGTTCGCCGGAGTTCGAAGTTGGCATTGGTGGTTGGGTGGACACTCTTACGATAGTGCTCGCAGTGGCCGACAACGGAAACATAGGTCGATTTGATGACTATTTCATATGAGATTTACAGAGTTTGATGGAGGTGGTTATGTGTGTGATTCATGTTGTCTCTAACTCTCTATATTTTTCTTATATTCTACTATCTTATTTTTCTTCTTTTATGATTTCTTTTTTTTCATCTCTCACATTTTGATTGAGGTTGTTGAAGGCAAGAAGATGGAAATGTGTTGGTATGATTTAGTTTAATCTTTTACTGATTTTAGATTTTCCAATTATTATTTTTTACATTTTTTTTTGTTTCCTTGTCTCTGGTGTTATCTTTACAAAAAAATCATCTCATTTGATTTAATTGTTGATTCTCAAATTATAGGCTACAAAGAAGAATCCTTTCGTCCATGAGATAAATTGAGTTCTAGTTTTTATATTGTTTTGTAGAAATTATAGATTGATAAGTGAAAATACCACTTTAACTTTTTGGTGGAGTGTAAAGTTGGTGAATATAAGACTTATACTTTTTGATCGAGTGCAACGTTGGAAAAGATTCAAAATGAAGGAAAAATGAATTCTTAAAATGTGGAGTAGGGAGACTTGTACTATTTTTTTCAAAAACATTATTTTTATTTGTTTGTTAGTTATTATTACTTTTTATTTATTTTTTATATTTTTATGATGTAAATTAGACACTTTGTTAAAACATCAATGAGCATGTGAATTCCAATTATTGGACTAAATTTATGAGTTTAATTTTAATTTTTTTGGAATTTTTTAATACAATAAAATGTGATCATAAATATATAAAATTAAACATATTATTATCACCTATTATTATTTAGAATTTTTTAATTGACAGAACAAAATTAAGGTACGACAAATAAGAGTAAGGAAGAAAAATTGTTAAAAAAATAAATTCTTATGAAAAATTATTGAGTTTTTTGTTCTTCTTTATAAACTTTAGAGACCAAACAATAACAAGAGTAGAAGAATTGATAAACAAAACATTTTTGCTATCTAGGATTTTAATTTTAATATAAGGATAAAAAAATCTTTCTTATTTTTTTTTATACACAATGACTCAACAATTTATAAATTTAGAATTTAAGACTTAGAGTTTATGATTAAAAACATTAAACCACTCAAATTTTAACATTTTTTTCATGATATAATTTTTCACACTACATCTTTTTTATTATAAAAATAAAATTTTGGTGCTAAAAAATTTGGAGTCTATTTGCAACACCCTCAAACATACTTAGTGTCAACACCGGTGATTGACATGTATGTTTTTATGAAGTATATATTAATATGGATATTAGATACAATATTGACACTAACGCATGGACATCAATAATAATTTAAAAAAAATAAATTAATTGAAATTATCAAAGTGTGTTGTCATATTAAACATCAAGACACATCTTCGATCAATGTACGAAATATAAAATCGCTGTTGTTATAGAATAATTTACTATAGAAATAATTTATAATAAAAATAATTCCTAAGTGTTATTTTATAACAGATTAAATTGAATGACGTTTCTTTGTATTGTTTTGATGCAAATGGGCACCAAAAATGGGGATCTTTTGCATCCATGATGACACTCTGGTTAAGCAAATTTTCAACCCACAGAATTATGACGTTACCCTACTGGGGGCCTTAGGAAGCTGCCTCCTATTGCATGATTTGAAGCACTGGGACCAATTTCCTTCGTTTAATACTACTTTTCGCTTAACATTTCAAGTATACACAACTTAAAGTCAGTTTACTATGTTAAAATGAGATGAAAAAAACTATAGAAGCGAGACATGTTTTGTATATGGATTTAAAAGGGGTGGGAATAATGTTTTCATCCCAACTACTCATTTTTCTGTTTTACTTTTACACATTTTTCTTTCATTCAAGACATTCATTCACTCAGCCATTATTAAATATTTGCTGACAGACCAACAACACAAAACTCAATTATTCAGACATCATTATTAATTTATTATAAATTTGTTTCTGCTATGATTAGTGCAGAAGTTTTTTTTTTTTGGATAGGGTCATAGCTGAAATTCTAATCCAAACTTCTTTGGATAAATTATTATTTGAAAGTTGAAAGTATAAGATGTTGTCATTTTAATCCATGATTCAATAAATAATTTAAATTAGTTATCGAATAATTATCAAAATAATATTTGAAAGATACAACTTATTATTATAAAAGTTGGTGAAAGATACCATTACTATTAAAATAGTTCATAACCCTTATAACGTTAGGGACTAAATTGAGTGACATTTTGTTAATTTAAGTTGTAATTTGAGTTTTTCATTTTTAAGAATAAGCTACTAAAATGGTGATTTATCCGACTATCTTATTCTTTATTTTGGGTCAAATTCAAACTTTGTTCAAGCCTCTTAGAAGCTACATGCTAGCTACATGCCTCTTTCCTCTACGATGCAACTACTGTAATCGCTTGATATTAATTTGGTGGTCCAAGGTTTCACTTTGACATTGCATGTCCAACTTTTATACTTAATTGAAACCCCATAATAAGTTAGTCATTCATTAAAATTCTTGGAGAAATTAACTACTACTATTTTGATATGAATGTATCTGCGAAGAAATTTGGTTAGGGTGAATGAAGATTCCTAGAACAAAGAATCACATACTATAAATTTCCAATGATTCTCTGAATTTTGTCTTTTGCATAGGACAGTGACCATAAAGTGTGAACCTACCATAATATTCAAGTCTATATGATTTTTCAGCCACTCATATTACAGAACCCGTAAACCACGGTAAGATTCTTTTGCAAATGATTTTTGAGAATCTTTGTATTTACTTTTCCAACCAAATACATTAGTCCCTGCCTTGTGCATCATGAATGACTTTCTTTTGTTCAACAATGTATTTTTCCAATCTTAGAATGTTTGTGCAACAGTTGACTGTGTGTGGTTTTTCTAAAAAATTTATTTCCCTTTTATAACTTCTTGATATATAAAAAGAGGTTTCAGTTTTCATATTCTTTTATCTGACTATTTTAAGCTATAGTTCTTTTAATCATTTTGTAATGAGTTTCATTACTTATATTCTACTTGTCTTTTCTCTTATAGTTTCCAATTCCATAGCCGTTGATGATACATCAATCATTACTCAATCTCAATTCATTAGTGATGGAGAAACCATTGTTTCCCCAAAAGGATTATTTGAGCTTGGTTTCTTCAGTATTAAAAATCCCAACAAACGATACCTTGGAATTCGATTCAAGAATATTTCATCTCAAAATGTTGTTTGGGTTGCAAATGGTGGCCAGCCAATCAATGACTCTTCTGCCACTTTGAAACTAAACAGTTCTGGCAGTTTGGTTCTTAGTACTCACAACAACAACATTGTTTGGTTCACAAGTTCTTCCACAAAATCACAGAAACCAGTTGCACAACTCTTGGATACTGGCAATCTTGTCATAAGAGATAAAGTTGGTGAAACCTATCTGTGGCAAAGCTTTGACTACCCATCTAATACATTGTTGTCAGGTATTGTCAAGATTGATTCAAATTATTGAGTATTTTACTAATGCCTGTAATAATTTACCTAGAGTAATGAAATGAAAAGCCTATAAATTTCTAAATAATGTAGGAAAGTCATAAAATATTTTAGCACTTTGGGAGCACCAATCACCCCCACCTATAATGTGTAATATTTTACGTACCAAGTACTGACAAAGTCACAAACATGAACACTAGACACAACTTTAGCAGTGCCATAGAAACATCAATAATAATTTAAGAAAATAAAATTGATTGAATGTAATCACATATATCGATTTTAGACACTTAATACACTTTCAATCTGAAGTGTTAGCGTCTAATTCATCTCCTTCAATTTACTCGTCCCCTTCTAAATTACAACAGGTATGAAATTGGGATGGGACCTCAAAAGAAATCTGAATAGGCGTCTGAAAGCATGGAAGAGTGATGAAGATCCAACCCCAGGAAACTTTTCATGGGGTGTTGTATTGAATCCATATCCAGATATCTATATGATGAAAGGAAGAATAAAGTACCACAGACTTGGACCATGGAACGGCTTGCGTTTTAGTGGTATGCCAGAGATGAAGCCTAATCCTGTTTTCAATTACAACTTTGTCTCCAATAAAGAAGAGGTTTATTACACATGGAGCTACAATGATAGTTCTCTAATATCAAAAGTTGTACTTAACCAAACAAGTAATGGACGTCCTCGCTATGCGTGGTCAAAAGAGGACGAATTATGGATGCTTCATTCAAGAATGCCAGGAGACTATTGCGACAGTTATGGTTTATGTGGAGTCAATGGATATTGCAGCAGTACTAATTCACCAGTATGTGAATGTTTAAAAGGGTTCAAGCCAAAGTTTCCTGAAAAATGGAAGTCAATGGACTGGCACGAAGGATGTGAAAGGAATCATTCATTGAACTGCACCAATGATGGATTTGTCTCAGTTGCAAACTTGAAAGTTCCAGATACTACAAATACTTCGGTGGATGAGAGTATTGGTCTAGAACAATGCAGAGACAAATGCTTGAAAAATTGTTCATGCATGGCTTATACAAATACAAATATAAGTGGAGTAGGCAGTGGCTGTGTTATGTGGTTAGGTGATCTAGTGGATATTAAACTTTTCCCAGTTGGTGGGCAAGTTCTATATATCAGGATGCCTGCTTCTGAATTAGGTGAATATTTCATTAGTTTCTCCAATTTCTTTCCTTTTATTATTCTTTAAATATTTAAGGCTTGTATTTGAACATGGAATTTGACTATAGTTGTTTTGTTTAGATGAGGATGGACACAAGAAGAACTGGAGAAAAATAGTTGTAATTTCTGTCTCTGCAGCTCTGGGAATGCTTTTACTTGCTATTTATTTTTTCTACAGATTCTGGAGGAGCATTTCTGGTAAAACTATTATTCCATTCTCTTAATATTTCACTGAAAAATGGCATTGGCTACTAAGTTCTGCAAGTATGTATGTATGTATAATAATATAGGTCAAATTATTGGTTTTTTAGAGTATATTATAATAAGGCACAACCATAATAATTGAATTTCCTAATGTGACACTTTTTATGATATTTCTAAAGGCATTTTTCCATTTTCCAGGGAAGTCAAAGACAGAAGATAACTACGAAATACACGTGGACGATCTGGATCTTCCCTTGCTTAATTTGTCAACAGTTATTACTGCAACTGACAACTTCTCAGAGAAGAACAAAATTGGAGAAGGTGGTTTTGGACCTGTTTATCGGGTAATTCAACTTACAATTAGTATAAGAATAATAGCTAGATAAGTATATTAAAAAACATCTAACCATATGAATGTGATTAATGATTGTTTAGGGAAAATTAGGGAGTGGACTAGAAATTGCTGTGAAGAGACTTTCACAGAGCTCAAGACAAGGGATGAAAGAGTTCATAAATGAAGTAAAACTTATTGCAAATGTTCAACACCGAAATCTTGTAAAGCTTATTGGCTGTTGCATTCAGAGACAAGAAAAAATGCTAGTTTATGAATACATGGCTAATGGTAGCCTAGACTACTTCATTTTTGGTATCTAATCTCACTAGTGTTTTATGATTATAATGAACTAGCTTCTTAAACTTTTAATTCTCCTTATTTAATAATAGTAGATTTACTATTAATTATGCAGAACGTACCAAAGGTCAATTACTAGATTGGCCAAAGCGTTTCCACATAATTTGTGGAATTGCTAGGGGGCTTATGTATCTTCATCAAGACTCTAGATTAAGGATTGTCCATAGAGATCTCAAAACAAGTAATGTTTTACTAGATGATACTTTGAATCCAAAAATATCAGATTTTGGAATGGCTAGAATTTTTGGAGGAGACCAAATTGAAGGAAACACAAATAGAATTGTTGGGACATAGTAAGTGTTAACTTGTTTAGAATCATATTTTATTTTTTTTATTATATTTTTACACGTGACATGCATTTTTATATTTTTCTCTCAATGATTTATTGCAGTGGATACATGGCACCAGAGTATGCCATTGATGGACAATTTTCTGTGAAATCCGACGTTTTCAGTTTTGGTATTTTACTCTTAGAGATTATATGCGGGAAGAAGAATAGAGTGCATAATCGTACAAAGAAAACCCTTAACCTTGTTGCTTATGTAAGAACTAGGATAAATGTTAATTTGTCCATGTTAAAAGTTTCCCTGTTACTAACTTTATCTTTTTTGTAATAACAATATTCTTCTTTTATGATTTAGGCATGGACTTTTTGGAAACATGAAAGAGAGTTACAAATAATTGACTCAAACATAGAGGATTCATGTGTTGTATCTGAAGTGTCACGATGCATCCATGTTGGACTGTTATGCGTGCAACAATACCCAGAGGATAGGCCTACCATGGCTGATGTGATTTTAATGTTAGGGAGTGAGATGACATTGGATGAGCCTAAGGAGCCAGGTTTTATTACAAGGAAGGAATCTATTGAAGCAAATTCAAGCTCAAGTGGGAAAGATACAAGTTCACACTATGCAATGACCATAACCTCTTTAAGTGTTCGGTGAAAATCGAAAAGATAAGATAGCTGTACATATTGCAGTAAAGAAAGAATAGTTCAATGGTAAACAAGTCAATCTTAAATTTGATGGACTTGTGGTGCTCCAGTATAATTTGATCAATAAAAAGTTGATGTATTTACAATTAATATATAATTATTAGACTAATTATGTTATAATTACTATACTTAATAATTTAATGTATATAATGAATTTTATTAATTCAATTATTTATTATTAACATAATATATTAATGATTAAAACTACAATTTTTTATATAAATTTAAAATATGAAGTTATATAATCTAACCATTAATATTTATTTATATTTTTTAATGTTTATTTTACGTTTATTTAAAATTATTTAATACAATATTAAATAATTTTAAAATTTTATAAAAATTTGTTGAAATAATTTATTCAATAAAAAGTTTTGATTGTACAATTAGATTAATAAAATTTATCATTTATATTAAATTATTAAATAAAGTAACTTAACATAAAACTACTCTTAAATAGTCAACAAAGTTTAAAATTCATTAAAGTAATATCAATTAAGAGAATATTTAAAATAAAACAAAATTTTAAATAAAAATGTAAATGATTTAAGAATTTTAAATGTCAATTGAGACATTAATTATGCCACCTCGAACAACATTGTTAAATCAATATTTTTTTCTATTTCATATTTAATGTACCGTGAGAAAAAGTATATTTTAGCCTAAATAGAAATGGAAACGACCATCTTGTTCTGCAAAATGTTAATGTCCTACCCTTTGGATACTTGAACATGGCATCTTATATTCTCCTATATACCCAGTGTCGCTCAATTCTCTCTCAATCAAACCTGTAATTTAAAATTTTAAGGTAAAATAGATTAGTTGACAGTTGATTATTAATAAATACCAAGATAGAAAGATATAAGTATTTAAGTCAAAATAAAACTGCGCAGACCAACCAAAATATATAGTATATACTATTAGGCATTAGCAGAAAGGAAAACAAACGAGTCCAAGTAGAAATAATTGCTACTACTGAGCAACCATTATTTGTTAAAAGTGAAGACTCCTCACAGCAACAATAATATGCCTTGATATGAAACAAGGAAATTAGCACAAAACCAATCTCAGCTCATCATGCTATTTGGTATGTTTATAAATTATCATACACTTAGCTAAATCCAATCATCAATATCCAAATATATACAAGTATCATGCCATGGACATTCTTTCTTTTTTTATTCTAATTGCTTACACAATTGTCCCAATTATAGCAACTAGTTCGATAAGTGTTTCTCAGTCTATAAGTGATGGTGAAACCTTAGTTTCAAAAGGTGGACAATTTGAACTGGGTTTCTTCAGTCCAGGCACTTCTGAAAAACGTTACCTTGGGATTTGGTACAAGCAGATGCCAATATATAAGGTTGTTTGGGTTGCAAATAGGGTCAACCCCATCAACGATACTTTAGGAAGCTTAACACTGAGAACCTCAGGTAATCTCATGCTCCACCAAAATGAAACTGTTGTTTGGAACACAACATCAGATAAACAAGCACAGAAACGAATTGCAGAGCTCTTGGACAGTGGCAATCTTGTTATAAGAAACGAAGGAGAACCCCGAAAGACTTCTGTGAATTGTATGGGGTTTGTGGACCCTATGCAAGTTGCTCAATTACAAATTCACCAGCTTGCGAATGTTTACATGGGTTTGTTCCAAAGTCAACGCAACAATGGGCCTCGCTTGACTGGAGTGATGGGTGTGTCCGTAGAATAGAACTAAGTTGCAACAGCCCACAAGTGAATAAGGATGTGGATGATGCGTTGATCAAATATATGGGTCTCAAAGTACCAGATACTACACATACTTTGTTGTATGAGAATGTTGATTTAGAGTTATGCAGAACCATGTGCTTGAATAATTGCTCTTGTACAGCTTATACTAATTCAGACATAAGTGGAAAAGGAAGTGGCTGTGTCGTGTGGTTTGGCGATCTAATCGACATAAGACAGTTTCACACTGGCGGTCAAGATCTCTATATCCGTATAGCTCGAGTAATAGGTAAGAAACAAATTTGTATCTCCTAATATTATTGCATAATTCATGTTGTACTTGTGTCATGTCGAATGAATATATCATTACTTTTAAATCTGAGGAGGATGCCGTGACTTATAAGTTTATCTGTTTCATAGATGAAGAGGCTTCACACGAGCGCAATAAAAGCATGATAACCATAGCTGCTACCACTGCTGCTGCAATTTCTGGGGTGCTTTTACTTTGCATTTATGTCATTTATAGAGTCCGAAGAAGAATTGCAGGTAAATTAATTTTTCATTCATATTATTATTGTCGTTAAATTCATGGCATGGAAGCTCTTGTCTCTTCATAATTTTTTAATTGACAAATCAGAAATTAGAAATACTTCTAACTATCAAGAGACACTCTTTGGGGGTAATCACCCCTTATGTTATTGCCTTATATTGGTAAATTTGAGGCCAAGTGATTTTTTAACATGGCCTTGAACTTGGGAAATTGTAAATTGTATTGCTTCCATTGATTATATAGTTCAGGATTGTTAACTTTTTATTAGATTGGAAGATGTAACTGTCTCACATATTGGTAGGAATCTGAACATTGAGGTTCATATATCTAGTAAGTGTAACAAAACTTGTTGGTTCAAGAACTTGGCTGGGGAATTCCCCACCCTTTTGATGCAACCAATTTTGCAAGTTGCAACGACTCTCTTATCATTCATTAAATGACCCTGTTGAATTTTAAAATGTATACAAACATGTCATTGAATCTGGATGGTTTAATGGCCTAGAGTTTCAAGCTACACATGTAAGAAATTGAAAGAACGTTATATATTTTCTATTTCCATCTCTATATTTAATATTCCATGTTTATCTAACTTAATCAGGTCAAATGATCCCCTCCCCAGGTTTCATAATATTACTAAATATGTCATTTCCTCTGTTTCGTTTATCAGATAAGTCAAAGACAGAAGATAACATTGAAAGGCATCTAGAGGATCTGGATTTACCATTATTTGATCTGCAAACAATTGCTAGTGCCACTAACAATTTCTCATTAAATAATAAGATTGGACAAGGTGGTTTTGGATCTGTATATAAGGTAACTGAATATTGATTCAAGTGTTGAGTATTTACCAGAGACGTGAACAACTAGAGAAGTTTTAATATTATAAAATAAAAGCAATTATGCAGGGAAAATTAGCGGATGGGCAAGAAATTGCTGTTAAGAGACTTTCACGCAACTCTGGACAAGGAATCACCGAGTTCTTGACAGAAGTAAAACTGATTGCAAAACTTCAACACAGAAATCTGGTTAAGCTTCTCGGTTGTTGTGTTGGAGGACAAGAAAAATTGCTAGTATACGAATACATGGCTAATGGTAGCCTTGACTCATTTATTTTTGGTATGGAATATGAAGAATGCTAAGATTAGGTCAACATATTTATTTATCTGCATACATCAATCATATTTATTTATTTATTTAATTGACAATTAGACGTTTCCTTTGTAAAAATCAGATCAAATAAAAGGTAGATTACTAGAATGGCCCCTACGCTTTCAAATAATATTTGGAGTTGCAAGGGGACTTGTGTATCTTCATCAAGATTCCCTATTAAGGATTATCCATAGAGACCTGAAAGCAAGTAATGTATTGTTGGATGACAAGTTAAATCCAAAA
Source organism: Cicer bijugum (assembly GCA_037974875.1). Taxonomy (NCBI): domain Eukaryota; kingdom Viridiplantae; phylum Streptophyta; class Magnoliopsida; order Fabales; family Fabaceae; genus Cicer; species Cicer bijugum. Next base: position 3,743,777 of record JBBPBT010000938.1, on the reverse strand, counting down.
ATATCAGATTTTGGAATGGCTAGATCTTTTGGAGGAGATCAAATTGAAGGAAATACTAACAGAGTAGTTGGAACTTAGTGCGTGTTAGTTTGGAATTCGATTATCATTTTTTACGGTGAGAGAATCTCACATTTGCCAAAGTCAAACAATTTTGACCGTTGGATCTAGATTGATTGACTATGACAAATGCAAGTTTCTCAAACTTACTTATTTGAGAAATGATATATAGACACTTTTTAAAGTTTTTTTTTACATCAATTATGCACCACATTACAAAATACAACTCAATGGTGTGTGCACGGGGACCGAGGTAAAAGAGAAAACATGTATTTTTATACATATGTTGCTGATTGTGAAAAGGTGTGTCTATATATCATTTCTCTACTTATTTTTATGTTATATGTAAATATTTTGATCTAATTGTTTACTACATTGGATACATGGCACCAGAGTATGCCGTTATGGACTATTTTCAATCAAATCAGACGTTTTCAGCTTTGGAGTTTTACTATTAGAAATTATATGTGGGAGCAAAAATAGATCGCTTTGTCATGAAAACGAGACACTTAACCTTGTTGGATATGTAAGCACTTGTATATATAATTTTCTGTTTATGAATGTTGAAATTGAAATGTGATTAAGTATTTTATTATTTCAGGCATGGACACTTTGGAAGGAGGGAAAGGCATTAGAGTTGATTGAATTAAAAATAAAAGAATCATGTGTTGTTTCAGAGGTATTGCGATGCATCCATGTGAGTCTATTGTGTGTGCAACAGTACCCGGAGGATAGACCTACAATGACATCTGTAGTTCAAATGTTAGGTAGTGAGATGGAATTGGTTGAGGCTAAAAAGCCAGGTTTCTTTCGAAGGGAAGTTTCTGCTGAAGGAAATCTATGTTCATCAAATCAAAATGAAATGAGTTCAAATGAAGAATTAACCATTACATCGCTAAATGGCCGATGATATCATAATGATAATATTATTATTGAGTATATAAAGCAATTTTGAACGGATAGTGCATGCTCCAGAATCAGAAGCTCTGCGTGCTTGAATCATTATCCTCTATAGAACCACGCCGTGCGCCACCGTTGAGACACTGTTGGTGAGACCCTCGCACCGCCAACCACGCCACACATCTCGCACCACCATCTATTTCTCCACCTTGCTTGACTTGGGGTTCATTTCAGTTTTTGTTCTCTTTATTTCAGTTAGGTTTATCGTTATATAGTTACAATTATAATTACAGTTACTATTTGATTTAGAGCATATTCGACTAGTAATTTCAAAAGTTTGAGTATTGCTTCCTTAGAAAGAAAAAAAGAAAAAAAAGAAAAAAAGAAAAGAAAGTTTGAGTTAGCGTTGATATGAAGTGAATGGACTAATTTTATTTTTGTTCTTCTATTTTATCTGAAACACTTTTATTTTATTTGTTTTTAGTTTTGATCTTAAAACAAAATTTTAGTCTTAAATTTAATGAATTTATATCTTTTTGTATTTATTTAAGTCACACAATACCTTAAGATTTTATGGTGCAATAATTGTATCTAAAATCTGTTATCATAAATAGTGTAGTATGTCTTCAACTTTTTTTACTTCTCATTTTTTTTCACCCTATCTATGAAGTTTTAGAAAAACTATATTAATCTTCGAAATTTTCAAAATCTTCGAAATTAAAAGTAAGTGACATTTGAAAATTTCAAAGTTCCAAAACATGAAATTTTCAAAATATTCGAAAATTCTAGAAATTTTTATTTCAAAACTTTCAAATATTCTAAAAACTTTATGTTTTGGAACTTTTAAAACTTACTAGATTTGGGAAGTTTCGAAACTTTCGATATGTAATCCTTATTTCGAAATTATCAATTTTAAAATTTATTATAAATGATTAAAATGATAAAATTGTTTTTTCACGTATCTTGGATGGATGACAAGTACAATTGTAGGATGAAAGTTTGAATCCTCTTTTTGTTATGATTTAAACCCAAAACATTTGAATTTATGAGTCATCTCATCCTCCATGTTAATTATTTTTTAATTAGATTTTGATTTTTGATAGGATAAAATTGAGTAAAATACGCTATTGAATTCTAATTTTTAACAACGTATTTGAGAGTGGAAGAGCAAACACAAGACGGATGGTCAACCTTCTTTTAAGTAATAATTAGATTATGGTCCGCGCGTTACGCGGATATTAATTAATTAATTTTATAAGTAATATTTTATGTATTACAAATATAATTATCTTATAATATTACTTTATTGATTTGTAATAATTGAATATATTCGTAAATAGATTTAAATATATATATATATATATAATAGATAATAGATTTTAATAATTGGAAATAACTTTTTTAATGATTTTTCAAATACTCGTATTTTATGATTATTTTTAATAAATTTATGTATTTTCTGTCAAACAGAATATATATTTTTATTTTATAAAATGTTACTAAAAAAATGGATTGAAATTAATGAGTAATTGAATTTTTAACGTATAAAATCATTACTCCCCATAAGTGAAATAATATAATTCTTCATAAAAGGAAGATTAAATAAAGAACGTTTATGCCGATATTTATGAGTGATTAAAAAATAAATTCTATTAAAAAATAATTTAATTTT
>JBBPBT010000938.1:3708419-3730648 GCA_037974875.1 Cicer bijugum | reverse complement strand
CAAATTATTTTCATAACTTACCCATAGAGATTATGAATTGATAAATAATTTCGTTTTTATTGAAAAGTAAAGTTTGGATAACCAGTCAAATTATTTTATATGTATAAAGTATGAAATTGTATATATAATTTGGCAAATTCATCATAAAGTTTAAATAAATCTTATTAAAATAAAAATTTAACTTACAGGTATTTTTTTTACAAAATTTATTGTATAGTATTTTACACTGTAATACATGGAATTTGAATAAATATACTTCAATTTTGACATGAATATTTGGTTTGCAAATTTAAAAAATTTACATATGATTTAAAGCAAATTTCTTATCAAAAGTATCTTAAATTCTATTAAATAGTTTCTTCGTTTGGATTTGTATAAAATTCAATGGATTAATGCATATACTAGAAGGTCTATAGGAGTCAAATTTGTTTTCTTATTTTATATGTGGATGATATTTTAGTTGCTTCAAATGATAAGAGTTTGTTGCATGAGATGAAATAATTTTTCTAAAATATTTGATATGAAGATATGGGTGAGACATCTTATGTCATTGACATTAAAATCCATAGAGATAGACCTCAAAGTATTTTAGGTCTATAACATGAGAGATTTCAAATGAAAGATCATTTGTCTCCTGATTTGAGACTACCTCTCATGGCAGATAACTTAAAAGTTATATATTAGGGCTTAGGATCATAGATTTTATTGCCAAACATTTGAAAACCATTTTGACTAAGAACAATATAAATAGAAGTTGTAACAAACATATCAACATTAAATACTTAGTCATTACATAAAGAGTTAAAGATAAACTAGTAGTCGTTGATTACATTAGCATTTATTTCATGATTGTTGATCTTTTGACTAAGGGCATGCTACCAATAAAATTCAAGGATCATGTAGAGAAAATAGGTATTGGTTTCACTTTATGATTGTAGGTATAGATACAACTTATTAATAAAACTCTTATATTTTGATGTTTTCTCATCTATGCGCACTTTAACTTTTTAAAAAATATATTTTATTTTGGGTCAAGAATAAATGTTGGATTTATTCATTAAATTTTATTATCACATTAAATATAATACTTGAGAAACTGAACATGTTGTAATACATGAATGATAACACTCAAGGTGAGAAAAACTATCACTATTATTCACATGTTTATTTTTTAAGAAAATTTTAGAATTGACTATTTTGGTTAATGAGTTGATTGTTTGAATCAAGTGAGAGAATTTTAGAATTGACTCTTTTGATTTATTCAAACTATTTAAAATATCATTTGATGATGGTTCATAAATTATGTATATGAAATACCATAGTTGAATGACATTGATTTATAAGTTATGGATATGAAATATCACAACTTTAATGTATATTATGATAGTGATAATAAATATTCTATTTTTGAAGATAAAATGCTTATAAATAGATTATTAATCTCTAAACTTCTCATTTAATTTTTCTATATACACCATCTATAACAATACACCGGAAATTTGAAAAAAATAAATAACGAACTAAATTTTAAAACTTTTTCTCTTTTCAGCAATAAGTAATTATTTGACGGACTAAATTTTTTCAGCATTTGATAGCAAAGTTTGTATTTTATTTTTAGAAAAATAAAGATATTTAAGAAAATTTCTTACATATATTTTCTTAGGGAAAGTAAAACTTGGTGGGTCCAGCAAGTGCACGGGGAGTTCCTCTGCAAGAATATATATGCCAATGGCTATGCTACTAATTATGTCTTGAAAAATATGCAATTGCTTAGTGGCAGACTTTGTTGATACTCAAAGAAAGGAATATTATTATATGATGACATGTATTTGTTGTGTGTGGCCCAAATTTGTGAAAAACAAGTAAAGAAAGAAAAGAGATATTGAAAAACCTTTTTTTTTTTTTTTCTCTTTAACATATACTGCATGATGTACTTGAAGCTCCTTTCTTACTTTAATATATTCCAAAACAAGTAAAGGAGATTCCAAAGGGACCTATCGGTATATTTTTATAAGATCAGTAGGAGAAGGTCCGGTGAATCAAAAGTCATTTAACCAAAGTTTTCCTAATCAATTATTATTCTTTTAACGGACCCATTAAGATAGATCTCACTAATCCAAAAGCAGAGAAGAAGGTTTGTGGACTCAAGAATCACAAAAATTAAAGAGAAACAAAAGTAACTTGTCAACATCCCACTAAAGAATAATTGAAGCTTATCATACAAATTGCATTATTTCAAACATGGTTACTTATACTGTTACACATAATGTCGTCAGCAATATGTCATCACTAGGTAATATTTCAGGTATGATCACTAGTACTCCTTATTTTCCTTTTTAAATGTTTTTTTTTTCATAAAGGAATTTTTGTTTATATCCTTTAACAAATTTTTAAGAAACTTAGTTATATTGCTAAATTAATGTATACTAAGTGTTCCATTAAGTCCCTTGTTGAGGATTATTCATCGTATTGAAAAGATGTTTGGCACCTAGTTATAAATGCTATTCTTCTTTCTAAAATTGATTATAATCGAATCTATTCTATGTAACTTTCATATTTGACTAAAATCAATTATATGAAAGACATGTAATAATTTCCAATTTTACTACACGGTTATGTGCTACATTTCCCTTTTCTCAAAGTTAGGTAAGATAAGAGAAACAAACTTCTCATATTACTGGTTTAAAAAAGATAAATGGACTACGAAGACCATTTTTTTATTTTATTTTAACTTTTACATGAAATATGTTTTTACCATAGAGTGAATGGCAATACTTTATTTTATTCAATACATTAACATAAAAAAAAAATTAAAAAAAAATCAAACATATCGAATAAAGTTAATACAAAGTGTTTCCATTAAGCCCTTGTTGATGAGTACTCATCGCGCGTTTATCTCCTTCAAACGCGATTTCATAGTATTGGGAGGATGTTTGGCATTTAGTTAAGAACGTGTTCTTCTTTTTAAAATTGATTATAATCAAAACTATACTCTATGTAGTTTTTGTATTTAGCAGAAATCAATTTTATGGAAGACACATGATAGTTTCCAGTTTTATCTCTTTTTCTTTTATTGTTGTGAGCTATCGTCCTCTTTGCTATGAGAAGAGGAAAATACTCTCATTTTGCTAGTTCAAGAGAGAAAAAGATAGCTGACCAATTTTTTAAGTTTTACACAAAAAGATATTTGCTTAAATATACTTTTAGTTCTTTATCGTTTATTAAATATATATTTTGGTCATTTATTATTTTTTATTTATTTTTGTTTTTTATTTTTTATAAATAATAAATATTACTCTTTTTCAATATAACCATTTAAAATAATTGTATGATAAGTGTTATTGACTGTTGATGTCTAAAATAAAAACAAAAATATAAATATAGAGAACTTTGATAAATGTTTTTTTATTTCAAAGAATTTAATATATCGTGAAGTATGTAAATAGAGTTTTTTCAAGTACAAGTCTATCGTTCGGTTAAATTAATATTTTTTTAAAAAAATATTTAATGTAAATACATATTGACAATTGTTAGAAAAAATTATAATGATCACTTGTAAAATAGATCACTTATAAAAAAAATTAATTAAAACAGATAAATAACCAATATAAATATTATTTAAAAGCTAAATAACTAAAATTATATTTAAACTAAAATATTTTTACCACATAGAAATGTCAATATTTTATTCAATAAATTAACATAACCATAAAATCAAAGACATCGAATAAAACTAATATATAGGTATCCAAAGAGAGAGATATCTACAATATTGAGTGCATTCTATTTCTTTTATTTTATATTTTTTGGTACCATGTGAAGGTATCCAAAAAGAGATGATATCTCTTGGATTTCACGAACTTGTATAAGGAGAGATGAAATCTCATTATTTGTGTCACGAGCAAGATTATTAAAATCGCGTATTAATAGGTAAATTTGTAAGAATTTATATATTCAAATACAAAAAATGTATTAACTTAATAATAAATTTGAGAATTGATAAATTCGTTATAAACATCGAATTAACATGAATAAATTCGAGAATTTATGATAAATTTGGATGAATTTAAATAATATATTAATTTTATCCTAATTTTTAAAAGAGATTTAATTTTTCATGTCCAATTCAAAAAACCTCTCTTTTCTCAACCTCAAATGAACCATTCCCTTCTTCTTGCTTTGAACTTGCATGTTACTTTACCTTCTTGCTTTGATCATCATCACCATCACTAAACACGACTGATAAATCATGAACAACTGTTGAGTCTTGATCGGTAGTATAACTTCTTTAGTTTAATTTAATACTAATTTATAAGTATGAGATTTTGTGTTGATTTTGTATATTTTATTTTATAGTTAAGTTGAGAGTTTGAATTATTAATAAATTTATTATATTATAAAATATATATGTTTTTTATATATTAATTTTAATATGAAGTAAGTTTGTCATTGAATTCATATAAACAAAATAAATTTATTTTAAAATTCAAATTTAGCTACCTTAATGAAGTGTTTTCTTCAATTATAAATGTATTTTTGGCTGAACAATTGTCTAAAAGTCTTTTAATTTTTAAAATTCATTGATGGGTTACTTTGGGGACATGAGTAGGTCACTGTATATTTTGTGATTGAACTAGAATAAACATCATAAGTTTATATTTTAGTTTATGTCATTTATTTTCTGTCATTTACTTTCTACTATTTAATGTAATTTATTTATCTCGTTTAATTTACAGTGATTTATTTTTTGCCATTTATTATTTTCGTCATTTACTTTCTACCATTTTATATATACAATTTAATTTCAGTTATTTATTATTTCTATTATTTATTTTATGTCATTTTATTCATTGAGTTACAATTTAATTTACTAGAATTTAGTTATTCCGCTTTTAATTGATTTATATTTTTAGCACTTATTTATCATAGTTTTAAAAGGGCACAACTCACTCTTCCTCTTGCTTTTGGAATTGTTTGTTCAACAAGTGGCATAAGAGTTTATCTCTTGTTTAAAAATTAATCATCTCAAAAAGCAAAATGACATCAAACAATTTTTTTAATAGAAACATTTTATGAATAGACCCTATAATATTTCAACTGTGAAAAGTTTGTATATTCCTCCCTATCCCCCAATTTTTAGTGCATATTTTACATCTAAATTATTTATTTTTTAGAAATATCAAACCTATTTATTTATCATTGATTTCTAAAATTAATACTAATAGAATTATTTATAATTATAATTTGAATCAATTAAAAACTGATACAATTTAAATTATATTTGATTGGATTAAACTGTATCATATTTGTTTATTTCAAAACTAATTCAAACAAATTAGCAAATATTCTTATACACTAACGAATAAGACAATAGTCAAGATACAAGAAACTTACAACTAACTTTTCAAACGAACAAAATTATCTTAAATAGTTAATTACAAAATTAATATTTAAAAAAATAAGAAGGGTAAAAAAATACATCTGTGTTCCATAAAATTAAATGAAAATAAAAATATAAGGTAATTAAATGTTAAAAAAAAAATACGTGGAAGAGAGAGAACTAAGTATAGGAAATACAAAAATACAAAAAAATTTAGTTCCAATGGAATAAACTTGGTCCTAAGGAAATCAACTTGGGAAGATGCATGGTGATTCTCAAAAGGGAGAAAGAAATTGATAATATGAGGGACACCCAGCCCAATATACAGAAGGAGAAGGAAGCCTAGCCCAACAACATTAATCAGCAAAAGGAATATGTGATTTTCAAAGTGCTTGTTTTTTACCCTACTTTTGAGTTCGCTATCTTCACTTTTTTATTTTTATTTTATAAATCTCTTTTTTTTTTTAATTAACAATGATATTTGAAAATTTCAATTTTTTATTATCTATGTAACCTTTCATTTTTTATACTTTTTTTCCTTATCACATCACCAAATATTACATCAATTGTATAGTTTATTTATTTATCTCTCCAAATGTATAGTATAGTGGATATATGAGTGTCTAAAATAATTTTTCTTTTACTAATCAAGTTCTCTTGAACATAAAAAAAAAACTCAAATGTTAATGTTTTATTAGTGAGATTTTTTAAAATAAAAAATATACATTTCAAAAATTAAAATTAAAATTATCCAAAATTTGAGTTTTTAGAATGTACATTTTGAAAAATCCAAGATTGAATTTTTCCAAAACATCTAAAAAAACAGGACAATAAAAAAAAATTAAAGAATAATGTAATTTTTGTGAAATGCACAGCTCTTAAATTTTCAAATGGATCACTCAAATCTAACAAATAAATGTCACTAATTCTGATCTTGCAAAATAGAGTAAAATATACTAACACAATGTTTAAATTTCTAAAAAAACTCAATTTTAATTTTATCGAAATTTTAAATATTTGATACAAACTTTGTTACCTCAATTTTGAATTATTTTCAAAACGTAAAGAATCTTAAGTTCAACCCACAAAGAACATGAGGAAATGTCACTTCTTATATAATTTTGTAAGTTGTTGCATAGATTAATCTCCAAGCCAATAATTTTCTTTCTTGACCCCTTTCCAACTCTAAGTCCCATAATTCTACAGCCCCACCAGCCAATAAATGGGAAAATGTCCTTCTCCATTATATATCTTCTCATGTCGGCTAAAAAATATTTAAGTTGTGGTGCTTGAAGTTCAAAAATTATGAAGATGTGACAATTTGTATTGGAAGTCATGTCCTAACAGCTTGTTTTTCTTTGTTTATGCTTTACTATGCTGCTAAATGCTAAATAGTACATTAGTCGTAGCATGTAATTGTTTCCTACTGCCATGGCAAGCATGCTCAAGCCCACCACTCTTCATTCTTCAAATTCATTACCTTTTTATCACTTCCTTCTCCAATTTATACTTCACAACTTTTTATTAATGTTTACATTTTACTCATCTCTACAAATTCATCAAATATGGGAAATCAATTTTAAATATCTTTCCGAGATATTTAAATAAGTTGGTAATAACATGACAAAATCACTAGTACCTAGCTACTCACATGTAATTAATCATTCATGTTTTTTTTTCCTTTTAACCCTCTAGTTTCTAAGAGAAAAAAATTATAATAATTTAGAATTCGACCTAAAGATAAATAAAATTTGATCAAAGATTATTTTAGATAATATTTAAATTTGGGTTCTCTTTAGACGATTTACTTTTCACTATAGTTCAATAACTATATGAGTCAGCTACTTAATTATATGTAAGAGTTAAAATAAGATAGGTTGAAAATTTGACCTAATAAAAAAATCAAGGCTTATGCCTTACACCTCTTGTAAGTTATTTTTAAGCTCGAATGTAACCTTTTTAAAAATTTAGTACGGTTTATTAATACTTTTTAAATTAAATATGTATTTAACCTATTTTTAGATGAACTAACAAGTTAATTAATAAGTAAATGAGATTATGTTTTTGATATGGAACATGAACTTTATAAATTTTAATTTTATATGTCATCTATGTAATCTAATTTATAAAAATATGTTTAAATGTGTCAAAAATCGATCTATGCTAGTACGTTTAAACTATATATAGAAAATGTCAATAAACTAATTATTCAACACAAATAAGCCGATTTGATAAATCTATAAAAAAAAATTAAAAAAAAAATTAGTATCAAACCTGACCTCTATAAAATAAAAAAAATGTGACTTGAGTCTAACCTAGAGAAAATCATAAACTCTAATAATTCAATAATCACTATTTTCACCCCTAGTTACATGCATACTTAATTTCTCGACGTACGTCAAATATTTCTTCACTAAATTTTTTTAATAACATTTTCTGAAAGATTTAATGATGATATTAATAGAAGAGAAAAATTGCAAAAGCTTCATTGACTTCGAAATATAATGCTAGGAAAAACACCTCTTCTAACTTTAATCATATCACTAATGATCTTTGACCATTCGCAAATTGCAAGTAGCAACCATAGACCATGGCGTAGTCTACAGATTTGTGAGATTCAACATCACACTAATATATCGAACTATCATATATAAACATCAAAACCATATATTAACGGAATAGTGGTAATGTCCATTTATTTTAAGAAATAGAGAATCTCCGCTCATATATAAACAGAGGCTGATCTAGTCTCATGCTTATCACCAAAAAAATGTTCAGCCACTTTTATAATTTGTAATTTGAGAAAAATTAATGGACTTAATTGGAAAAAAATGAAATCCTATATTTTAAATCAACTAAAATGATTTTTTTTTTTAGATAAAATCATCTTGAATGTGGTTAGCAATTTTATTTTATTTTTATCTCAATAAAAATATTATTCTATGGATTTACGAATGTTGAAATTTTGAAGTTCTAAAGAGAGCAATTATTATTTATTTTCCCTAGACAAGACAATATATTTGTTCTGTTTTGAACTTAGTATAAAGATAAACCTTATTTATATTCTATTTTCATGAAATGAATTATTAACTTTATTGTGCAATTAGTTTTCTTTCATTTTTATTTTACTTTTCTTTTACCTTTTGTCTTTTTTTTTTTCTACTTTGTGGGCCAATAATATGCCCAAATAAAAATAATGCGTGGATAGATTGGTCCAAATTATACAAACACCAAGTAGAAAACAGGAATATGTTAGAGTCAGATAATGGCTATCAACCTCTTAAAAAAAATAGATTCTAATGAGGACTATTAATTTAAGAAAAGATACATTTCAATCATAATCAAAGTGCGATTCTGGAAAATTTTCTTTAATATAATGCAAATCAAAACAAGTATGATAGAGTTTTTTGGTTTTCGCCATTTTGACATCAAACTTAAACAATCAAAATCTTTGATTCTATCCTACAATCTACAAATTGTAGCTTCTCATTTATCTCTGTATTAGAATGTGAAACTACCAAATTAGATGTGCAAGGAAACATACACTAAGTGCACGTTTGCATGTGTGGTGGAAATGTATTTTCTCACATTCAAAGACACATGCAATGAAGAAACTATTTTTTCTTGACATACTAACAAAAAATATGGTTAAATTCCTAAACTGGAACCAAGTGATGGAGCTCTCATAGTAAAGTAATTGGATAAAGATTTATATTTTCAATGAATGGTAGTAATTTTAGAAAGATTATGAATAAGATGGCGTTGATGAAATTAGCAAAAAGAAAAGAAAAAGTCAAGAGTGAAATAGAGAAGAAGGTGGGATAAAATTTGACCACAAAAGAGTTGAAAAGAGTAATTGGCAAAAAGGCAAATAAAAAAAAATTGAAAGTTGCTGACAGGGAGGAAAAAGGGATTGGACAGAACAGCACTATCTTTACAAGCTATGTGGGGGAATCCAACTGCACTCCAAGATCTCTTTCTCATTCAGGCCACAACAATTTGTGGCTCACAAATTTTCTCCCTTTTGCTGAAGTGGCACCCAATTTTCTCTTACCCACTTTTTTCTCTATAGTAAATTAAACCTTCAAACCACTTCACATATATCTTCCCTCCTTCTCTCTCTCTCTCTCTCTCTCTCTTTTTGATCCATCATCAATCACTATATATATTATTATCCCATTTTTTCATACGAATTAAAATTAAAAGTTACTGAATACTTCAACAGCAACTTCTATATATTCCTCCTCATTATATTTCCCCCATTTTTTTTTTTTCCTCTGAAAATAGTGTAACAGAGAAAACAGATAAGTCAGATAGATATTCCTGAAACTCAAAACCTGATTCAAATCTTCACAGAGTAATGACAGAGATTAAAGACTCTGCGATAAAGCTTTTTGGGAGAACAATTTCGCTTCCACTGATCCCCAATGACTCTTCCTCTCCTTCTTCTCCGCCACAATTGAACTCTACAATACAACACGAACCTGAGGTACGTGCCATGAGGGTTTCTGAAAATTGAAAAAATCGTGTCTTTTTGTAAATCCAATTCCAACCCATTTTTCTGAATCGCATAATTGTTAATGGGTTTGTTCAAATTTTTGTTATGCTTTCAATTGAATTGAATTGAGAACTTGTTGCAATTCTCAATGGCTGCCTTGAGTTTTTTTTTTCTTTGAATATATTATTTTATTTAAAAAAAAAATTTGTGGCACCAATTCATTCTGTGGTTCACATCAACGAAGTTTGAACGAATCTATTCTGGAATATAAGTTTTTAGCATATAATAATGTTGAATTGAATATATTGTGTGGTTTACTTTGCTTTGCTTTGGTTTTTTTCAATTCTATTTCTTATTCGATTATTTTGCTTTGGTGCTCAAAAGTGATTAGTTTTCTAATTTTACTGATCATATTTAGAAAATATCATCACAAATTAGTTGATAATAAAATTACACAAAATTAAAAACCTTTCTTATGCATTATTTTGTCACTGGTTTTCTTGTAGCATCACAAAAGTTCTATGACTATTTCATTGCCTTGATGATGTTTTATTGGATTTCATACTTCACTAAATTCTTATCAAGTTGCTTTTCATGCAATGGATTTCAATTGTAACTAAACTATTTTGGTTTGACACTTTTGTACATATTCAAGTCCTTAATACTATTCTGTATCAAAATAAGAATTGTTCAAATGATCTGTGACCTTGTAATATAACAGAATAATTGTTTATAGCATATTTCTTTTAAAAATGTTCCAACTGTTTTATCCTTATTATTTAATTTCTTTCTCCTTATATTTTGGAACTTCCTTGGATTTGTGTTCGTGCATACTATTATTGGTATAAAATTTACAGATACCATAGATTAGTTGTTTGAATTGTAGCTTTTGATGCAATGATCCGCCAAACTGTTGTCTCCTATCGTACTTATGACTCTAACCTCACTTTAAATCTCAGGGTATTTTCATGCTAAACATGGAAAAGGATAGATAAAGTTTCAAAGATTTTCACTAACCTTCCAATTTGTGCTTAAAACTTCTATGAGAATCCATATATGTGGAGTCAGAGTCACTAAATTAAAGAAAAATATAATTAATTTTGACAATAGTGACAGGTCTGATGTATTTTCATAAAACATATCTTAATGTGTCCCGTGTTAAAATTGTATGCTACATATAAGTAACATATAAATATTCTAGATTAGCAATATCAATGTTAATATACAATATGTTTGGTGTTTAAAAGATAATTCGTTTGTTTTTTTACTTTACATCTATAGAGATTCTGAGTTCACTTCTTTGTAATTTCTTTTGTGCGTCTATAGTAAATTGGTATCTATAAAGATTATGAGTTCACTTCTTTGTAATTTCTCCTATGTGTCTATAGTAAATTAGTATTTCTCATCCTAATCGTGTCCATTGTTTTAGGAACCATCAAGGAAAGAACTCGCCATAGTACAAGATGATGATGCCTCACAGCAAACCGCAGAGGATTTAAAATCTCTCACAACATCTTCGGCCATACTTGAGAATCCTCCGAAGACTCCCTCAGCTGAAACCGAAAGTTCATTGCCGAAATCTTCTACAAATGGAGAACAAAGCGAGACTAGTGTTTCCGAAGAAAAAACTCTAAAGAAACCTGACAAAGTGGTTCCATGCCCGCGATGCAATAGCATGGAAACCAAATTCTGTTACTTCAACAATTACAATGTCAATCAGCCCCGTCATTTTTGTAAAAATTGTCAAAGATATTGGACTGCAGGAGGAACAATGAGAAATGTTCCAGTTGGGGCTGGTCGCCGCAAGAACAAGAACCCGTCTGCCTCGCATTATCGACATCTGATAATTCCAGAGACAGCTAAACTTAATCCCCCGAATGGATTACACAATTCTGTTTTGGGAAATGGAGCAGCTGTCTTGGCGTTTGATTCAGATTCGCCGCTTTGTAATACCATGGCATCTGTATTGAACATTGCTGAGAAAACACAAAACCGCATGCCAAATGTGTTTCATCACGCAACCGAGCCAAATACATTTGTTTCCTATGGTGGAGAAAACGATCACTCAATTACAACTTCAACTTTGTCAGAGAGGAAAGACCACACTGGCTCAAATGGATCAATGGATAAAAGAGTTGACGGTTTCCCTCCTCAATTGCAATATATTCCGAGTACCCTTTTGCCTTATCCATGGAACCCTGCGATTCCTCCTCCTACATTTTGTCCACCAAGTTATCCATTAGCATTCTATACTCCACCTCCATATTTTGGTTGCATGCCACCTTCATGGAATATATCATGTATCTCACCACAAAGTACTTCTTCTGTTAACAACTGTGACTCTCTTCATAGATCTGTCCCATACTCACCAACTTTAGGGAAACACTCAAGGGATGGAAACATCATTACACCAGTCAACTCACAGAACGAAAAACATGATCAAGAACACAGTAATACCGAAAGCAGCGTTTTGATCCCCAAAACACTTAGATTTGATGACCCAAGTGAAGCCGGAAAGAGTTCATTATGGTCAAAACTTGGAATCAATAACGACAAGGCGAATTCTATAAATGGAGGAACCATGTTCAATGCATTTCAGTCCAAGGGAAAGGATAAGAATCACTCGGTTGAAGCAGCAGCATCGCAGCTGATGTATGCCAACCCTGCAGCTTTATCACGGTCGCGTACCTTCCATGAACAAACCTAATTGGGAATTGCATTTAGCTACATCAGATTTTCATTGTGTTGATGCAACCTCATTCTTTTGACAAGTGATCTTGATCTTTATTCTCCAAAGGAAGTATAGTTGACCAACCTCCATGCAAGATTCATAGGACAACAGCGTTGTACTTTAGCAGTTTATTCTCAGTAGCTGTTATCTTGAGCCTGCGTAAGTGAACACGTGTTTCTTCTGCAGATTTTTAGATAATATGTTTAGTAAATATGTTGTACAGATATATATATATATGGGAGACAAAGAAAGCAAGATGAAAAAAGAGAAAATAAATGATATTTCTTACTTTCTTAGGCTAAAATCCAATTGTTTAGAATAAACTTGTTTAAGTGTTCATTGGAAGCATGTTGTTACCTTTTTTTAGAGATTCTCTACTACAATAATGTTAGTCTCAAAGGATTATGATATTTATGTGATTTTTTTTTTCTGTTTGTCTGTTCCCTTATTCAGAAAGGAAATGTCAGATTTTCTTTTGCAAACTAATATACTATTTACGTATAATTTCACAAATATCAACTTGCATGTGTATTTGTCCACCATTATCTTGTAATAGCTAGTTTCATCATGTTTTCTGCTCAGCTAGATTCAAATATGTCACTAAATGAGTCTGTGCCTTGGTGATGTGCAAGATTCACATACATACATAAAATTTTGATGGGAGTATGGTATCATATAGCATGATTGTTAAGCGTTTATCTTTTTTAGATATATTTTTTAAACAAAAAAATGAAAGAAGCTTAATTCAAAATCAAAATATATAATTCATTCCAAAAAGTATTTACAAACCAAAGGCTCAAGGTGAAAAGGGAAAAATTAAAAAGAAAAATATCAATTTGTTAATCCCCACTATTAATTATTTAATTCAATAAATAAGAAAAACATGAAAACGAAAAGCCAATAAACAGTTGCCACACTTTGTAAATTAAGAAATGAAAGTTTGATCGAACCACTTTCATCACTTTATTCTCTTTTCCTTTACAATTTTGGTCCTTTGTCTGGAATATAAGCAAAACTAACATCATATTTAATAAAAAAAAGTTAAGTTAAGTATAGTCAAAATAAAATTACCTTCAATAATATTTATTGTTGAGAATAAAATTTTGCTTAAATGAAGGTATATCATGAAAAATAACATCGAATATAGTAAAGTTAATTAAATATTGCTTATAAAGAAATGTTTTGTTTATAATGATGAGCACATGGAGTATTAGTTAAGATATTTTGGTATTATTTAAAATGAGTATATATCTATGAAGGTCATTTTCAGTCTTGTAGACAGAGCAACAGAAAGTTAGGTCTTGATGCAGTAATATGCCAACTTTTCGTTAGTGGGATACCCCATTCATGGTGGTACATTACTATAACTTCACTTTCCTACAACTTTTCAATTAGAGATATATCGTAAGAGAAAAAACCAATAAATAAACAAAACAAGTTGTCCTGCCCTTAATTTCATCGACATATATTAAATCAAGTTGAAGGGTGGGACACCTGGACCACTAAAGATATTAATGTGCTATTAAATTTTTTTCTTCTATTTTCTTAGCAAATAAACATGGTGTATAATCCTCTTCGGAGATATATCGTTCGATAAAACTTATTCTGTCCTTTTCATTCGGGAGAAACCACATTTTAAAGGACATAGATAATCATGGCTCTACTTGCCATATCCTAAATAAATCTAAATAAATTAGAAAAGAATACTGGTCCAGAGTAATCTAAACTTCTGGTACACATCAAAGAATATAATATAAAGTACAATTATTGATAAAGATAATTCTCTATATCCATGATATATGTAATTTTGATTTTTTTTTTAATAGTATTTCAAATTTTGATTTTTTAATGATATTTGTAATTTCGATTTTTTTAATGAATAATTATTAGTTACATTTAAAAAAAAATACAATTAGAGTGAAAATAAATTAACTCTGAACTAAATTTTGAAAGGCTCATGTCTAACGTGGTAAAAACAATAAAGTCTAACTTTAGTTTATTATCTGTTATAAAATTATTTTTTACGTGTGATTTAATAATTTTAAAATCTGATATATTCTGTTTGTATATTTAACATGTGTTTAAAAATACGGTGACATGTTAAAATAAAATAAAAAAATAATCATTATTTTTTAAAATTATTTTATTAATTATTGATGAAATTTATACTGTCATTAATAGTAAATAAAATTAATATTTAAAAATAGTATACATAATAATAATTAAAAATATTATTAATATAAAATAATTGAAGTTATAATAAAAATTAAAAAATTATATTTATTTTAAAATAATTCCACTCGTAAAGTTAAATTGATGGAGTATTATAATACTAGTTTATTGATAATTAAATAGATAAGTTTGATAGATTTTAAAAAAAAAAAATTATGTGGTCGGTATCCTTTCTTTTTTGGATAATATAGCTTCTGAAAAAATTTGGTCTTCTCTTTAAAAAAAAAAAAAATGGTATGATTTTAACATGACCTAGAATAAACCATAGGCCCCACTATTCGGCTTCTCATGTTTAGACACCTTAATACAATTAGCTTTCCTTCAATTGGTGCTTGTTTGGTTTATAAGGCAAACATAAAACTTACAATTTAATATTCCTATTAGTGCGATCAAATTTTTATATTATCTATTAACAAAAAATTTAAAGTTGCTAAGCATTTTGGCCCATTAGTAACTTTGTGCGGATAAAGTTGAATAAAAAAGTGTCAGAAAAGTCCAAACATTTACAATAGAATCCAAAATTAGAAAGACAAAATAAAGCTACCCAACTTTATCTTTTTCTTATTTTATTTATTATTCCTAGCTGTTTTTCTTCTTTACTTTTAGTTAGCTAGCATGACCGATTATAGCTTATTAAAGCGACTTTTATCTTCTATTTGTTTATAAGGAAATTGGTAATTGTCAAGTTCAGTTGGTCTACAAGTGTCTCTGAAATGAGAGTCATGGAAGAAGCACATAGATATTTCATAGTTTATATCAAGGACATAAGGCCACGCATTTTGCATATAAGAAAAATAAGGCCACAAATTTTTTAGATATGTTGTTATTGTGGGGCCCATTTCATGTGATGCAATTACTCAATTTAATTGCCTTTCTGTCTGTAGCACCTGGCACTAAACATTTTTGGCAATCTTTTTGTGATATTTTTTTGTGCTTTTATTAGCAATGGCCTATAATTCTGTTTCAGCTCTATAATATACTGATTTTGGGTTTCATTAATTAGATTGTGGTAAACATGCGGAAGAGGACATTCTAAATTCCTAAATATGTGGGTCATAATTTAGTTTAAAATCATTAATTAATATGCTTACAATGATAATATTTTAAAAATATATAATTATATTATTGATGATTCTAGCATTAACCAACATCGCACGTGGTATACCATGGTCCATAGATCATGTTTTAGATCCGTAAAGTAGAAGTTAAAAGATGAAGGGAGAAAATGCAAAGAAATTTAATAGAAAAATAGTTTTACAACTTACAAAATTGAGAATTTTATTATGCTATTATGATATGCTTTTAACCAACAAATATGCATGATTGAAAGACTGACAAGTGAACCGGATATTTTACCGAGTTACGAGTTGACTTGCTTTTAGAATTCTTTTTTAATAGAATTATGAAATTTTTATAAACTCGAAAAGAATCAAGAGTGTATAACGAACTTGTTAGAAAATTCAAAAAAAAAATGTCCAAAATGCAGTGGATTTCACCGTTTCCTTGAACTTTAAGGGTCGAGATGAAACTTAGTGATTTCTGACTTTCGCATTTTGAGTTATTATCTTATTATGCTTACATTATCGCGTTAGGCGTTCTGCCTGTGCGTCTCTTGCGTTGTGCTTTTGCGTTCGACCTTCAACATATCTCTCTCGTTTTTACATTAGTTTGTGTTTCTATTTTTTTATGTTTAATTTATTTTGTTGTTTGCGATGCATTGTTTCTATTATTTTAGTTGTGTCTGTTTTTTAGAACAACTTTTTTATAAATTTTTTTGGCACAATTTTATTTATGGAGTTTGAAATTGGAATGTTCAATTATTTTAATGATAATTAGTGTTCCATTATGTATATACGTCATTTACAACATTTTTTTTAATGTCATTTTTATTATTCATAAATTTTTACAAGTTAAGTTTGTCGGTCCTTCACGAATCTATGTAGACTCTTGAATTTGACAATTTTATCGTGAGAAACTAACAAATTATAAATAAATGGTGGAGTGTTCGAACTCTAATAATCGTGTCTTGTAAATCTAATAAATATAGTAAAGAAGTATTAATTACTTTTAAATGGTAATGTATAGTTTGTACTTGTATCAAGTAAGGTATTTAGACACCTTAATCAAGTAGTCATAGATTCAAATTCGGATGATTTTTTTTTTATCATGGAAAACATCTATCTATACATAATAATAATGCATTTTAGGATAAGTGTGACATTTACCACTCAATTAATCTAAACTAATTTCGATTAGTAGAAACTATTGCATGTGTAATATCTACAAAACCATTATAGTTATTGCGGGTATTTTTTTCACCCTTTCATTTTTTCACGCAACTACTATAGAATAATATAATACATATTAACTAATATTTTAATAAAAAAATATATTAATATTAATTATATATATAATCTATACATAATAATATATCAAACATTATTTGTTGACAAATATCGTTAATCTAATTAATGTATAATATATAAAAAATTATTAATTTCAAATTTATTGATATTTTATTATTTTTAGGAATATTGATATTCTATTATTGATATTGTACAAATTAAATTTTGTGCAGATATCAAAACAACAAGTATGCAATGGTTTCTCAAAAAACTAAAAAGCTTTAATGGTTTATGCTTAATTGTGAGTTTTTTTAGAAAAAAACAAAAATCATTAAGTTATTAATCTAAAAATCTATTTCGATTTTTATTGAAAGTTGGAAAAATTAACACTATAAACGTATAACAACAAATGCATGCAAGGATGTCAGCCGTTTTCTTATAAAAAAAGTCTAAAAATCCTGAAATTTTGTTGTCTTTAAAAATAAAATAAAAACGATCTTGCCTTGAAGTCGATGCATGCCTGGTTTATTATTTCTCTCACATTCAAAGCCATCGTTCGAAATTTTTAGGTTACCCATTCTTAATTCCTTCTTTGTTTTCTTGATATATGATATTTGAGATTTCTAGAATACTCATTGATTCATCCTCTCTTTTGTAGTTAATGTTATACATAAATAAAGATTTATTTGTCCTATTCTGATAAGCATATTTTTTGTAGAAATTATTTATTTAAATAATTGGATTTAGCATTCTTCTTCATAACAGTCTGTTAAAACAAAAAAAATTGACGATTTTACTGCAACATTTTCACGAATCAAATGGATAGGTAATATAAAACTTTATATATACTACATATTTTTTTTATATTGACTCTCAATGTTTTTATAAATTGCTAAAAGATTTTCCAAATACATGTTACAAGAACAGATTGAATTTCAGTTGGTGATATTGTTAAACATTCATGGAGTAATTTCGAAACTTGGTGACACTACTAAGAAATGTTTTTAATAAAAAAAAAAAAAAAAAAAAAAAAGATAGTTGAATATATCAATTGTTATAACATAACACAACACAAATTCCATGCATCCATGAGTCAAATACAAGTCTTAGTATATCAAACTCAAACTCTAAACATACATTTCATAAGGGTGGCTTCCAAAACTGATTTTTGGAGTACCATTATTTTGCTCTATAAGTGACTATTATATTTTTTTTTTAAATATAATTATTGGAATCATGTCTTATTATATTATTGTACAGCATAATATTTATTAGTATATTTGCAATAACATTTATTACTAAACTTATGTTTGAGAATTTTTATTTGTCATATTTTAGTTAATTATAATAGTGATTCACATTACTGTATTTAATTTGTAACTTATTACTCATTTTAAGTTTAGGATTTATATTTAAGTCCATCTATATCTTTGATAAAGTCTACTTTGATAGATATTTTTTATATTTTAAATATTTTATATGTGGTATTTAAATTGGAACTAGCATGTATTGGAACAGTCCATCAAATATGGAAGAAGATAATTAAAAAACTTTTTAGATTTGAATCTTCTACTTTGAACTTTAAATTTTACAATAATCGACTGCACTCCTTTGAAGTAGAATTTTACAATTCTTATCGTTCTTACGATTGAGACGTTAATCTTATTTATGTTGGTTCAACAAGTTTAATTTTAAAAAAAAATATATTTGTTTTTTTTTATTTTTTTCAAACATGTTTCAATCAAATCCTTGTTTCATTCTTGAAATTCATCATGCTAACAATAAATTACTATTTGCATAAGTCAATGTATCTTATCGTTAGAATTTTTAACAAATTTTAAGTGTTAGTCAACAATATATAGATTAAAATGAAAATTTATAAATAAGTTAATATTTCTTTTCAAAATATTACATCAGTAGTTTGTAAATAAAAAACTTCAAAAGAAAATTGAGAGCCACTATAATATTAGGGATGACAATTAGACTCAGTAAGTATCCGCAAAAAAACCCACAATAGATAGGATAAAAACCCGCATAAGGGATGGGCATGAGGACGGATAATTACCCACAAAATTAAACAGGTATGGGTGTGGGTACGGATACTATAGTACCTACCCCGCCCCGCACCCGCACTTATATAAATATATTATTTATTTATTTATTATATTAATATTTAGTTTAATTAATTGTTTTACTTTATGTTTTAATATCTATTAATATCATTGGACTATTACAATATTTATAATCAAATCAAAAGATAAACATTTGTAAACTTTTTAAGAATTTGTTTACAATGAATAGTTAAATAATTGTGTCTTCATAACTAAGAGTTATATTTTATTAATCGTGTCTTTATAATTATACTTGCAACTTCTTATAAATTGTTTTTACTTATCTCAAATAATACTGTCATAAGAGTTGCAACTTCATACCTTACCCAAACCCTACCCATTGTCATCCCTAAAATAATAAAACTAATAAAGGTATGGTCATTTTTCAAACGATTGTTTTGGTATTGGTTTCACTTAAATTGGACTTACGATAAAGAAGAACAATGCAAAATGATTAATTTGATAAAGAGAGAACTCAGGTATTTTAGAGAGAAATTGATATAGTTAAAAATTTGAGAAATTGAGCTTGTTTGACTAACTAGAGCATTATTGTGTTTCCTCTCCCTTCTACGGAGGCGGCGGCAAGTATCTCCTTTTATTAGGATTCACATATATGGGTCAAGTCCATTGGTCCCCTTATTTATTTTCTGTATTACTTTTATTATTTTTATTTTACTAGAACAAACTTAATAGTTACTTATTCTCTCTTTTTATTTTACTATAATAAAATATAATTGTCAAATAAAGTAATATTACATCTTTATTTGACAACTCTATTTTATTAGGGTTTAGTGTGTTTATGATTTAAAAAGTAATATTTAGGATTTAAGAAATCACGTTTAGGGATAAGTGTTTAGAGTTTAGGGTTTAAGGTTCAAGATTCAGGGTAAAAAGTTTAGGGGTTACGGTTTGGGTTTAGGATTTAGAGTTTATGGTTAGTATTTAGGGTTTAGGGTTCAGAGTTAAATATTTAGGGTTATCTTCATTACGAATCATAACTATTAAATGAAGATAATAATAACATTTAGTAAAATAGTGTTGTCTAATAATTATTTAATTAGTACTTTATTTGACAACTCTCTTTTTTTTAAATGTTATTAGTATCTTCGTTTTATAGTTTTACTTCATAACAATTAGTGTGTTAATGTACAAGATTTGATATAAGTATATTATTTAGTATAACAATTAGTGGGTTCAAGGTTTAAGTATATTATTTAGGGTTTAGGATTTGGGGTTTAAGGTCATATTTATTGCGAAGTATAACTTCAAAAGAAAGATAATAATAAAATCTAATAATATAAAGTTATCAAGTAAAGATATAATTATTATGTATTTAAAAATAATATTTTATTATATGTTATTAGTTTTTTCGATAAAGAAAACAAATACAAAACGAAGATCATAATAACATTTAATAAAATAGAGTTGTCATATAAAGTAATAATTATATATTTATTTGACAACTCAATTTTATATATTTGAATAATTTTTAAATTTAATCACAAAATAATATTTATTTATCAATTTATTTTAGTTAAAGTGTAGGTAATGAGTATGAGTAAGGACACTTAGATACATAAAGGATAAGAATACGGATATTAAAGTTGATACCAAGAGAATATATATATTATATATTTTTCTACCCAAATTTTCCACATTGCTATCTCTATATAATATATTTATTGCATATGCCTTTTGACATTTGCGGCTCTAAAAGCAAACTGTTACTCTACGTGTCATAATGGTGGCAGTTTTAGCGTGGTACCACTAACCAATAACCAAAGTTCCATTCCATTTCCTTATTATATTATAAAAGATTAATGACTTTAATTTTGTGGACAACCTTAGTGGCAGGGCAAAGGCCATTGCCCAATTTCGTGGGAGTTTCTAGGACAAATTCTCTTCCGGAACGAGACCACTTTTTAACTTTTAGAACCTTCCATTTCATTACGTGAGACACAAACAAGGAACAATTGTGTTCCTACTATCACCAGCGTCTCTATATGTTTATTTTCCCAAATCAAAAGACCGTGTACGTCTCAACATGCCGCACATGAATGAGGATATTAAAGGATAGGAATTTTGGATAGAGTATTATTTTCGCTTAGTTTAAATAAATATTAATATTTGTGTATTATCGTTGATATCAACTTTTATACATGTATTTTTACACTTTTAGTATTTTTTTTGTCTATTTATATATTATTTACATTTTAATTAAAATAGATTAATAAATAATTGTTTTTGTTGTAATTCAATTTAAAATTTTACAAATATCTTATATCTAAATTATAAAGTATTATAAATTAAAATATTTTTTAACTCAAAGTATATCAAATGATTTCATATTACTACAATAAATATTCAAATATTCGAATAACATTTTATGAATTTTTTTTCATTTTAAACTAATAATAGAAAAACTAAAATTAAGTACTTAATAACAAACCATTAAAACAAATAATAATATGTTGATTGCATTTTTTGGAATTAGCATATCAATATATTAATAGATCTAATAAGTTTTACAATTGTTACTGCATTTTTTAACTGGCTTTAGGAATTCAAACACATAAAATAATCTTATGACATTAAATAATACTACAAGATCGAGTAAAAATGTAAATTCTACGTTCTCTATTTTGCATGTATAAAATATTTTGTATCCTTCTCCCCTTCCCTCAATATCTCTTTCATTTCATCTTCTTTTTAATTTTTAATGTTGTTGTCTACTTGTATGAATTCATAGTTATATTGCAAAATAAAAGTGACGCTATTCATCTTATAAATTGAATTTATAAACATAAATTAAATTTAATATAATTTTTTTAATAAATTGAATACAGTAAACTGCACATTCTTAATTTTATTTTTGCGTTAATAGTGTGCTTAGATGGAGTAATTTAAAACTTTTTATCAATTCTAATATTTC
>JBBPBT010000938.1:3679859-3693251 GCA_037974875.1 Cicer bijugum | reverse complement strand
AATATGCTTATTAATAATAAATATAAAAAATACAAAATAAATATTTATCATTAATATATAAAATTGACATATTTACTTAAAAATTAAAAGTGATAAATACTATAAAATCACAAAGATGTGTCACCCAGACTATATCACGAATTTTTTACTAGTTAGAGTTAGAAAATCTGTTTGATTAAATTGTATCAAGATATTTTAAAGTAGAATTAAGAAAATGTCATTAAATTTCTCTGGCAATCACTATAATTGAAATTTAAAATATAAAAAATAGAAATTTTATTTAAAAAAAAAACGGTTTTATAACGTGTAATGATAAATGATATTGAATAATGGTATAAAATAATTTTATAATTTAAGCGCTACTCTCCTTTAACTGATGAAAATAATGCACTAGAGCTGCAAAAATAACTCGGGGTACGACAATAATTGAGACAGTAGAAAACGAGTTTAATAACTTTCGGAAAATAAAAAAGAAATTGGTTACAGTGTCAATGTGTGATATTAAGATGTTGAAAACTTGCATGCCATTATTACATCAACAATCTCCACTAACGACACGAAAGTGATCATTAAATATATTTATCTGGCAAGAAAGGGACTTGTTTTAAAGTGTAAAAATGCCCTAAATGATTGAATGACCATGTAGGGAAATGGGGCAACATGGTTGTCTCTAAAAAGTGAACTAACTATTTGAACTAAACAGAATTTGTTCAACTAGAGAACTATTGGTTTTTGTGGATAATGTTGTAAAATACTAATGTTGCAAAAGGGTACCGACGCTCAAATGAAAAGTTTTGTTTAATTGCACTTGCATGTTTATTTCTTTATTTTCACTTCTTATTATATTTTTAATGATACAATATATAATTTGATGATTTTAAAATATCAATATTTACAAGTTATAAGAAAATTTTATAAAAAATTCAATTTTAATTTTGAAAATTATTTATTTTTAATTTAATTAATGATAAATTATTAACATATCTATGTAGATGATTTTATATTATTATGTTATATATCAAATCATTTAAAACAGGTCTCATTACTATTTTTGAATATAAAAATTTAAAAATAGCAAAACATTGAAGAATTTTAAAGTAGGGAAATTAACTTTTTTAATAGATAAACTTGGAATTAGACTGATATTTTTTTAACTAGTTCAGTAATTTTATCTTTTGTATCTTTTCATTATTTTAAGCTTCACATTTGTAAAATAGCTTTTAGATATTGTACCTTTTGTATTTATAGGTTAATGTAATTACGATAGAAATCCATAAACTTTGATATTATATAATTATTTTTACTTTAAATTTAACTCATCCTTATAAAATTAATTTATAAGATGATGATGGATCTTTTTTATAAACTCTGGTTAAGTCTTATTATTATTCTATAATAGACTTGAGTTTTTCTCAAGTTATGGCGGACGTAACTAACTACAAAAACTTATCATACAATATCCAACACTATGAATGAAACTCTGATACAACACTAAATACAATTGGGAGCATATATAGCGAGGCAGCTTGTGTGCAGTATGGTTAACCGTGGACAGTTGAGTGAATGAAAGTGAGGTTTGCAATCAGAATAGCAGCAAGAAAACTCCAAGGTCATGTGCTTGAGTCCATTAAAGTGAACACAATTGAAAAACATGTTTTGGAATGACCCAAGCACATTGTTAGATAGTTGCCAATGTCACATAAAATCAAGAGGGGCATCAATAGGAAAACAGTTCAAAAATTGGTGATATGAATGACCCACAATATTAATGGTACGCCAGATTCTTAAGATTCTGTTGGGGCTGTTCCCTTGGAACTACTTGAAATTCAATTAGACTATATATTTTAATTTCCAAAGACTTTTTAAATAAATTATACACACACATATAGTGATAGAAAAATGAGAGAATGAGTAGGTCCATGAAATAAAACACTAAGTATTTTTTTCCTATTTCTTATTGACTTGTTGGATATCAATTATCACAAGCATATGTGAAGTCAGTTAGGCTTGTCTAGATTTATAAGAATAATAACAAGCACAAATGTGTCCCACATCATGTGGTTTTTTTTTATTTTTTATTTATTTTAAATTCTCCCTTTTTATTTTGTTCAATAGTTAATATATGGGTCTTTGCATCTCCAGTAATTTTTAATTGACAGAGAACATTTAAAATGGGACTTTTCTACATAAATTTGCACATATATGCTCAACCGATCATGTTCCTAATTCTAAGAATAAATTTTCCACTTATATAGTATCAATACCAAAAACAAATATTTGATTTGCAATGCGTGTGTATTTAGATACAAAATTATTAATTGTTATTGTGTAGTTTTAACATAAAACAAATGATTTATAGTTGGTTTAGTTATGAAATTCAATCTATGATCTATATGTACAATTCATGAACTTCTGGTGTCGATATTATAAGAGATTGGTCTAAAGGAAAAAGCAAAGGACAAAAAGGGATAGATTAGTCAAACAAGTAAAATTTTGAGTCCAATGCTATAAAGGCTAGCTATGTAGGATATAGGTAGAGGTGAAGACCCACGTCTTAATGTTGAGGGATATGAATACCTGCAAGTGCAGGATGTTAATGCATCTTCCCATCCCCCACAACAAAAATCTACTTCTCTGCCCAAGTTATCTTAGTTTCCATAGTAGAATATCATTTTCAACAAATTCTGCTTTTGCTGTTGACCAACTGCATTATCCACATTATACTACACTTACTTTCAAATGAAATAATTATAAAATATTCATTGAAAATTAAATATTTCAACTGGTTAGAAGTAATGGGATAAATAGTTAAAAAAAATCGAGTTTAAATTTTGATAAAGGAGAAAAACTAACATAATATAATAATAATATTAGTCTGTAAAAAAATAGTATAAAAATGAATTTTGTTAATAAATTATATCTGATGTAGCATTGCAGGCGTGCATGTTTATGATTTTAATTTTGATTCTATAAATGTTAAAGAATACACAGATTTGTTGATTTATGTATGCCAACACGAAACAACATATCTAAAAATACAAAAAGTCCATTCAAAATTGACAGCAAAAATTTGAAATTCTACAGCTCAGATTTGGTTTGTAGTATATACATATTCCTTTGTTCCTGTCTTTGACAATTACGTAAAATAAGTATGTGGAATATTATTATTACACGGCATGTTACTGACTTGTGTGTGAATTAATAACTGAAAATATATCCAAAATTAGAATGGATATATAAAAAGGGTTTATGATACCATAAATTGATAATAAGAATAAAGTTAGGGGGTTTTAGACTGTCATAAGTCCTAACAAACTGAATAATGAAATCAAAAAGATAAAGATTGTGACAGAAAGGAACCCTCATGAATATGATGACCTCATTGCAAATTAAATGCATTGTAAATTTATATTGTTTTGCTTACACTTTCCCTCCCATGATTTTTTCGATGTTAACAACTCATAGCAAATGGTTATTTTAAGAGTACAGTAAAAAGGTTTGATTCTCAATATAAGTGCTTTTTCATAATTTGGACTATTATCTGTTTTTTTTTTTTTTTTTTTTAATCTCTGACTCAATAGTACTCTGTAACTACCAAATGAAATTTCAGAGAAGCACAGTAATAAGATGAATGTGGTTGGGACTTTGAACCATTGTTTTTCTTACTATTTATTTATTGTATGAATTGAGAAGTTAATTAACTGCACAGAAAGGACATGATGCTGTTGATATTGTATGAGATTTTCTTTTATTCATTATGGATAAGACAATGCATTACAATCTCATAAAGGAATTGCCTGTGTCTCTCTATTCATTTTGTAAGGTGCATTTATGACTTATTTGCATCATTCAGCAAAATTTTGACTTAAGAATAAAAATTTATTAGTTTCTTTTTATGTAAAATATATATGTTCTCATAAAAATGAATGAAATGTGAGAAAGTGTATTGTTTTTTGTTTTTACATAATAGGAATGGTTTATTTCCTTATTCTATCGCATTTGTATCTTGTGTCACATTTTTTCTTTTTGTGAGAAGAAAACAAGTTAATTGTACCAGCCCACGTGCAAAAACCCATGTTCTGTTTCAGAGAAACAAAGGCAGACCCAACGGTTCAAGTTCCTTCAGCAATACCGTACCATAGGAGCGTTCAATAATAATAATAATAATTATTTATATATACAAAATTAATTTTAATTGGACTCAGTGGCTCATGAGGCCCTCTAGAGAAAATCCAAGACTCAAAGAGGGCTTACATTGATATTTACCTATAGCCCACTAACATTCTCGCATGGGTAACGATATTCAAATTTTAATCTTTGTGAGATATTTACATAACTACTAATTATACTGTATAAGGATTTGATATAGAGGTGAAAATAGTCTACACCGATCAACACGTCTAGGCGAGACCAATCTATTTTTATATATAAGTTAGATTAAAAGTTAATTTAGTTAAAAATGTTAGGTTAAAATAAATTATTTTTTTTGGGTTTTAGTTAGACTAAGAGTATTGAAAAGTTATTTTAAACCTACCAAATTGGTTTATTTTAAATATAAAATACAAAAAAAAATGTATGATAAATATTTATAAAAAATATAAAATAAATATTTTTGTAAGTGATATACGTTAAAAATTATAGGATAAATATTTTTGCTCGATACATAAAAAATAAGAGATAAATATTTTGAATTGATAAATATTAAAAATTAATGAGACAAATATTTTCATTGTGACATACAAAAACATAAGATAAATATTTGTCGTTGATAAATATAAAAAATATGAAATAAATATTTATCATTAATACATAAAATATATATATATTTTTTTTTTAAATTTAAATGAAACACTTATAAAATGCCAAAGACGTGCCACTCGTGGGTTTCATGCTAGTTTAGTTAAAAAAAACCTAGGCTAAGACCATTGAAAAATAATTTTAAGCCTACTAAACCCACTTATTTAATTAAATAAAAATAAAATTTTTATTAATATTTTTGTTATAATATTAATATTTTTGTGTTAAAATCATGAACTTACTGACACTTTTTGTAATTTAAATATATTAATCTATGTCAATATTTAATATTTTTAAAAATATATTATAAAGTATAATTAAAATATAATATAATATAATGTCAGATGCTTTAAAAGATCATGACTGATATTATAAAATAGAAGTTAAATTTACTGACATGTTAACTTATTCGCTTATTTATAAAAATAAAGAGAAAATAGTCAAATATGCTTTTAGATTTTGTTATGCTTTAATAAATGTCAAACTTTAATAATGAGAATTTGACGGTTAATAAACCAAACTGAAAACATAACATTTTCAATGTAAACTACCTTCAAGTCTTACAAAATATAACTAGACCTTAACATATTTGAATTCCTATTCACAAAGGTTTCATTGGGCAACCTATAATATTTCTTTTTCTTTTGAAAAGGCCTTTTTAACCATATATAAGGGAAGTTGTTTGTTTTAATTAGGGTACTGTTTTCTTTTCCACGTTTTATTTTTCGATCTCAACTATCACTTGAGAGGACCTATTAAAGCATTCTGTTTCTATCATGCGCAATGTAACAAGAGACTCACTATTTGAGCTTTGTTCAAATTTCACAAAAATTGAGGTGTCCAACACGGATGCCCCTAAGAAATGTTGCTATATAAAGTTGTATAATAAGAACATAACAAAACAAAACACAAACAAACAATTGTTGTACGTGCAAAGCTAGTGATTCCAGCTGCATCAAATGAAACAGTATAGTTGCTTCATCGTATTATATTTGGATGCCGTCTAGTGACAACTGCATCACTACATACAGTTGTGAAGTTAGTACATAGGAGACTATTTCGATAAAAATCAAACGGCTTACAATTCAAGCTTGAAATGTTTAATTTAAAAAATAATAATAATAAATCTTCTTTATTTCTAAATTATTCGATTAATATCAAAAGATTCTCACTGTGTTGATTGCATAGCTGCGTGCAATTGTGGCTGTATGAGATTAAAATTAATTAATATTTTTCACAAATTAAACATTACTCAGTATAGAAGAAATATGTCTTTGTCAAAATGCTTTCCACAGAAAATTAATATTTTTGATGATAATTATATTATTTCATATATAGATAAAAAATAAAGAAAAAACTATTTAAGTGGTCACAAAATTTAGAAATACATAAAAATATATTATTTAATTTTTAAAAAAAAATACACATTAATTTTTTTTGTATCTACATTTTTATTTTTATGAGCGTGTTCAAATTATATGTTTAAAATCCCGTGGCCCCAAAAGAGTTTATTCATTTATAGTGCATGATGGGATAGTTCGTTTGATGATCGATGACACAAAGATGAATAGAGGGTTGTCCTCCCACTTGCTAGTATCAAGGCAAAATAGGTTGATGCATTCGATAGAAATTCAATTAAATTTTTCAGAATAACCTTGTTCGAATTATTCTATCATCATTATGCTAGATAGGGAAAAACTCATTAGTTAATATGTAAATACTTTGATAGTATTAGTGTTCTCTCTAAGTATTCATTTAACTTGAATCTTTACATCTTTCGGATAACACTTGACTTATTAAATTTACATGTTATAGAGGGCTTTATTCAATTATCTCATTATTTATATATTCCTCTATGATAAATTTAATAAAATAAAATGAGTTACAATAAAGTGGATTGGTGGAAGTCAATTATGAAGTTAGTAAGGGTTGGTTTATTTATTCCAACAAAAAAAAATAGTGGGTTCTTTCAATCATCATAGAATTTATAAAAAACCAAGTAGGATTAATAACAATGGATTTTTTTGTACAAACCATTTCGGTAAATTGAAGATAAACTTGAGTTACATTGAAATGGATTTTCATTGAAGAGACTTTACAAGTGAAGGAATTACTCTATAAAATTATTTTATGAAAATTTATCTTTTTTTCCATTTCAAGTGTGTTGAAATTGCAATTACAGATTGAGCCACGTGAGTATAAGTCAAAAAAGAAAGGTATTGGTGATGAAACAATATTCAATGAGAGCATATTTGATGCTAATGCAAATTCTATGGTGCAATTTTCATGGTTAGGATATATAGCACATGTAAGGCTTGAGTACAATTGATTTGAACATGATATTTATGTGTTAGTACATAGTTGCCCTATTTTTGTAGTATGCAATTCTTCAAATTTAATTTAGGTATTTTTTTTTGTTAAACTTGAGATATTTGGGTTTGGAGGAGTTCCATGTGACTTCTTGATTGTATTAAAATAGTGTATGGTGTTCTATCCATTTTGGACATTTGCTAATAAATTCTTAATTATAAAAAAATTGAGTAATTGAATGATTATATGAAACTAGTTTCATGGTGAAGGAGTTATAACTCCCAAAAAAATGGTGAATGTTCAATTCGAATTAATTGCAGATAAATCCGATTCTACACAATTGTGTTTGTTATTGTGTATATTATGTTAGATAATAGGTTATGTTAGATGATGAATTTAAACAAGATGATGTTAGATATGATAATGAAGACCATATCATAGATGAAGGTACGGTGGAAAGTACAAATGAATGTGTAGGTGGATGTAGTTTTGACAACGCAAAAGTTGTGAATTGTTTAGAAGACATTTTAGCCTTAATTTTTCAATAAATAACTCTATAAGATTTAATGAAATATTATTTTTTGAATGTTGGTGTGACGTTCAAAGTTTACAATTGGTATGCTAGCTTCCACAGTTTGGTTACAAGAAAAAGCAAAGTTATGAGAAATAAAAATGGTGAAATAGCACAACAGACATTTGCTTGTTACAGACAAGGTCAAAAATAAGAAAAAAAAATTATTGTGTCTACAAGTAGAAAGCGTGTACCAAAAGCTCTTGTAAGATGTGGTTGTGAAGCAAAATGTTGCGTCCACGTTGATGCAAAAAAAAGGATGTCACTACATGAAATTTTCGCATGATGCACATAACCATAAATTGTTGGATGAACAATTTATAACAATTTATGAGTATGTTACTAGTATACAAAATATGACATATTATGATAATTTGCGAATGCACAACATGCGACAAGTTAGGATGAAGACTACCCATATTTTTAGATTAATTATTTGCAAGTCAATCTAGTAGGTTTGAAATAGTTGGATTTTATAGGCAAAATGTGTACAATGAACTAAAGAGACATCATTTAACTTCATCAATTGATGCAAAAATTTCATGTAAATATCTTAATGGCACACATGCAAGTGATGAATCCATATTTTTGAGTCACAAAGTTGATAATAAAAGAAGACTTTCACATTTGTTTTTGTAAGATAGTGTAACTCAGAGGAATTATGTGGTTTTTGGCGACGTATTAGCATTTGATGTCAATTATAAAAGGAACAAGAATATGTGTCCACTACTTATATTTTTTGGTGTGAACAGCCACAACCAACACATTGTATTCAATGGTGGAGTTGTGTGCAATGAAACAAAGTCAACATATGTTTGGTTATAACATCTCTCCTTAAATAAATTCATATTTATTTTATGGATTTCCTTCGTCAAATAAATTCATATATTTTATGTATTAATAGATTTCTTCATTGAAAGAAACATTACTACAAATATTAAAAATTCTATTTTAAAAGTTGCTATATCATGGGTTGTTCTATTTAAAAAATTTTAACTCCCATTTAAAAAATTCTCATATCACATATAATGCTAAAAACACTAGGTAATAGATAAAAATTATTATATCACACATTATGCTGAAAAGATTAGGTAATAAATAAAAATTATTATATCACACATAATACTGGAAAAATTAGGTAATAGATAATGAAAAGACTAGTAATAGGTAATGATTTGTTATTCGCTCAACTTTATCGATACACCAACTACTCGTTCAAGTGAAAAGACTAGGTAATAGGTAATAAACAATGACAATGACTAGTCATTTAACTTTATAAATATATGCACCATTATATTTCATATGTTAGTCACTGAGAAAAGTAAAAAATAAAAAATAAATTTAGAGACTGAATGTCATTGGTTGTCATTCATCCCATCCTATGTCAATGATACTCATGCTAACAATCATAAGTTGAATAAGTTGAATTATTAAGAACCACAATTAAATACCTTATATTTAAAAACAATTTCAAAGATCCATTCGTCAATTATCACCTACGTACAACAACTACAACTTACAAATCTTAATTTCAAAATCTAACGGTTCAATATAATCTAATTAAACGAACAACGACTTAGATATCATAATTTTAACTATTCAATAATTCAATTTAATCTAAATAAACTAGCTACGACTTAGGAATCTTAAATTCAACTAACCGACATCTAATCCTAATCTAAATAAAATACCTACAACTAATGAATCTTAATTCTAACAATCTATTGAGTTTAACCTAATTAGATCAACTATGACTTATGAATTTTAATATCGACAACTCAACCATCAATTATAACCTAAATTGACTAACTATGATTTAGGAATCTTAATTTCGGCCATCCAAAAGTTCAATCTAACCTAAATAGATTAACTACGACTTACAAAAATTCCACTCATTTTAAACACTTTTTTTTTGTTTGCATAAAAAATTAATGCTCAGAGCAATAAAAATAATTTACCGACTAAACAAAAAAAATTTACACAAATCAAGTGCGCAGGCTTAATAAACACACCTTCTATTATAAGGATGTGTAAAAATTTTTTCGTCAATATTGAACAAAACTTAGTCCAATTTTGGACCTTCAACCTTCTATGTTTTTTTTTTTGTTATTTTGATCCATCAATCCTTTCAACAAAATTAATTACAACAAAACTAATAAACCTCCATCGTCTCGTTATTTTACTATTAAATCGACAATAGCAACAAGATTGGTTCAAAATAGACCAATTTTTTAATGGTTTCATTTTATTCGGAATTGATGTGTAAACTTTGAGGTTTTTGTTATTCAAACATAGCATTATATGTTAGAATTTCCATCATAGAGTCTCTTTTGGTCCTTGTGAACTAATACTTATCATAGAATGATCCACGACAAAATTCATATCAATGATAAATATATAAACATTCTTCCATGTAGAACTTTAAAATAAATAGTAAATAATTATTTTGGTCTATAATCATGTGATTTTTTGTTACTATAATATTTGAATTTATCAAAATTACAAACACATCTTCAAATATTTTTTTATTAAATAAGGTATTAATTTTTTTTTTAAAACTAGTGAAGGTCATTGTCCACACACCCAAGTAAGTGGATTTGTCCCGGACTCTTATCATCTTTACCGTTGAGATAAATATTAGCTCAATGTTACTACGATAAAAATAAAAAATATAAATTTATTTCTTAAAATTCAATTCATTGAAACGATATCATCATCCCACTTGTAAAAATTAGAAAGGTCATTAACTTTGCACTTCTAAAAATAAATTTAATCATTATTAAAGTTTCATATGACTTTTAAACACTCATCTATAGTAGATCACCCATACTTTAAAATTTGCTATATTTATATAATATTATAGACAATCATGAGAAAATTACTACTATTTCACATAGTCCCACCATAGAATTGGTTATTATGAATAAAAAAAAATTAAATATATTTTTAATTTTCATAAGATTTAAATTTAAATTTTTAATTTTTATAAAAAATTTCTTCACTTTTAATCTTTATAATACTTTTTGTCAAATATTTTAATCCCTATAAAATTATAAAAAAAATTGAGTCTTTATCAAAATGCTACCAAATTTTGTAGATACACATTATATTATGATATATAAGTCTCTAAAAAAAATGAGTTTAAAAATCAATTTTTAAATCTAAATTTATGTTATATGTTGATTTTTTGAACTTTAGGCGCTTATATAAAATCATATTTAATTAATCAATAATAAATTAATTTTTTAATTTTGTGATAGGTGATATTTATAATGTTCTAAATATTTTTTTCAAAAATTCAAAGTGTTCACAGGAATATATTTAACAACATATATTAAAATAACTAATAAATTATACTCACGGATGTATTTAACAATAGATACTAAAACGACTAATAACAAACATTGTTAAAATTAAAACTCGAATACAATTTTTATAGACACAATTTTTTTTAAAGCTCTGTAAAGATTAAAAGTCTTTATATCAAACACTAGAAATGTTATTGAATTAATCAAAATGCTTGATTTCAGGGATATAATAAACTAAGTATAATTTTGAAAAACAGGCCTGGGCTTCTAACTGTTTGTAGCTATACACCCATCCCCAATACATCTATTCTTATTTGGAAAATTCCAACTCGACCTTAATACACTATTAAAAATTATAATTTGATAATATATTTTATATTATTGAAAATTAAAATTGGACAAAAATATACAAACATAAGGAGTTAAATAAACCTTCACTTTCTTATTTTCTGCTTCTTACTAATAACGATGTGGATATTCTGTAAAAATAAATAAAAGACATGAACTATTATGATCTATTTATTATGCGCTCTATTTTACTTCGTAAAATGCCCCACTTTCATTTTGTAAAAAAATCATTGACTTTTAATTGTTGCGATGAAAATGGGATGAAGATATAGATTTTTCTTTTTCGCCACATATTATGTTTTGAAAAAGAAATTAAAATACTTTATTTTAAAATTAATATATAAAAATATTTTATCTTTTTGTACTGTCAATAAGTCGCAAGACGGATATCCAGGGATACATACGTTGAAAAATGAATATTTTTTCTTTTGTCGCATACGGGAATGCAATCATTTAAACATTACTTTATATATGAAAAAAATATTAAATTAATATATAATTAGCCATAACTATCTTAATGTGAAATTTTTTTTAGATAAATGACAAAACAAAAATACAATTCCAAGAGCAATTATAATTAACAAAAAATTAAATATGAGACACATAATTTTAACGTAGAAAATTTCTCTCCAATTGAGAGAATAAAAACCACGGTATCTAGTAGTCTAGTAAAAATTTCCACTACAATAATTAATGGATACATCAAGAATCTTTTTTTTAATAACAATAAGAATCAACAATAACAACCTTATAAGAACCTTCTACTGTGGGTAAGCCAAAAGTAACTCTCAGAAATAAAACTACTCAAATTATATTTTAAAATAACAAACGGAGCAAGTTTGCTACACACATGCTACCAGCACTGAAACCAAACCCTTGTTATGTTCTTAGGGATTTCTAATTCTCTTTTATTACCTTCAAATGGACCAAACCTACTAAAACTTTTTTTTTCTTTTTATTTCAATAATAATAATAATATTAATAAAATTGGTGGGTTCCACTTGGAGAATGAGCCCACCCAACATTAAGATATAGATTTTTCTTTTTCGCAACATATTATGTTTTGAAAAAGAAATTAAAATACTTTACTTTAAAATTAATATATAAAAATATTTTACCTTTTTGTACTATCAATAAGGCACAACAGATATCCAGGGATGCATATGTTGAAAAATGAATATTTTTTCTCTTGTCGCATACTCGAATACAATCATTTGAAAATTACTTTATATATGAAAAAAATATTAAATTAATATATAAAATATAGTAAAAATAATTTTAAAAAACTAATTTATATTAATAATATCTAATAAAATATATTGAACAGAAAAAATACATCAAATTTTAATTAATTGTCTTCATTTAAATATCCTCAATTCTACATCTAGGCAATTTTCGAACTCATCTACTAATACATTTTCATCAATACCATAAAATGTTTCTTTATTATTTGTTGAGAGATGAAACATATGAGTTTTTAGTCTCCGTCGATCTCTCAACCATAACAACAATCAAATTAATATATATTATATAGTTTCCATCACTTTACCAAATTCGCCGTCTTGTATGGATGATAATATGGCTTCATTTGGTTTTTTATTAACATAATTATGAAATTTCAATTTGTCTTTTAAATGTATATGAAATATATAATATATAATAAAAATAAAACATTAACTTAAAAATAATATAAATATAAATAAAGTAAATAAATAAAATACTTATAAATATAAATGTGACGGTCTAGATATGGAACTTAGGACATTTAAGTGGACATAGATAGCTTAGATTTTATTAATATAAATTAATTTTTATTATATTTTATATATTAATTTAATATATTTTGTATTCGCTAAAAGAGAGATGAACAAATTTTATTTTTCACATGGTCGCATCCCAATTCTCAACATCTTAAAGATCTAAAAATGTATGACATTTTTGTATATTAATTTTAAAGTGGATATTTTGAATTATTTGTTTTAAAAAGAGGATATATGTGAAAAAATATCCTTTTTTTTTCTTTCAAAGTAGTGTATTTATTTTCTATGATATCCTCTT
>JBBPBT010000938.1:3662559-3677601 GCA_037974875.1 Cicer bijugum | reverse complement strand
ATTTTGTAATAATTACAAAGAATGTCATTAATAAAAATGATATGTTTTTCGTCTTTTTTGTAGTGTCTTTTATTTGAAGTACAAAAAGTAAATAGTAAAAATTATATATATTTAGGGTGTTTTGATTTTTTTTTCATTTTAAAAAGAATAAAATAAAAAATAATTTCTAGAAATAGTTTTGCAAAATTATATATTCAAACAAGTCTTTAATTTTTTTTATTTAAGAAACTAAAAAACTATTTTTGAGAACTAAATCAAAAAGGCCATTGATTCTCAAAATTTCTCTTTATATTGAAGTTTTTGAATTTGATATAAATCTTTGCTTAAAAGCGTAATAAAATTATATTATAGAAAGTTTGAAACTTTTATATATATAATATTTTCTTTAAAAATAAACTCTTTAGTAGGATGTAGCAGGCATCCACACAGAATTGACTAATCCACGTCGTTTAAGGTGGTTTTTAGTAATCATGGTATTATTATTATGATTA
The DNA here is from genome assembly GCA_037974875.1 of Cicer bijugum. Taxonomy (NCBI): domain Eukaryota; kingdom Viridiplantae; phylum Streptophyta; class Magnoliopsida; order Fabales; family Fabaceae; genus Cicer; species Cicer bijugum. The sequence goes on along the minus strand of JBBPBT010000938.1, from coordinate 3,677,110 downwards.
TTATTAGATATTGTTGTTGTTAATATTGTTGCTCCTAACAAATCAATGAATTAAACCGGTGTGGTACGAGTGGTAAGCTGGCCATATCTCTTAAGTATGTGATTAGTGGTTGATCTTTGATTCATGTGTATGAAAAATTATTATTTAGACGAGATAACCCTTAATTAATGTATCTTAAATCCTCAAAGATAGTAGTAACTCTTATAATATGTAGAGTATATCATTGATGGAGAATAAAAAAAACAAATCAATGAGACGAGAGAGACTTTGGGTGTAACTTAATATAATACTTTTTTAGAGAAAATTTATAAGAAACAATTCTCTATGAATGAAGTTGATTCTTACTCACCCCCAATCCAATTTGTTTATTTGTTTCTCTTATGTACATATATATTCATTAATTTTATTTAATATTTTTTATATATTTTAAGTTTTTCTTTTTAGATATAAAATTTTATTTTATTATTTAATTACTTAGAATTTTCCTTTATCTATTTAGTACGATGTTTTGATTTTGATATCTTTTACAGGCAGATTCGTCAACCATTTTGGATGAAGCAGTGAAGCAAATACAAAATCTACAGCAAACTCTGAAAGAACTAGAGAAACAAAAACAAGAAAAGCTCAAATCTATATATCAATTTAGGTGTGAGTCCTCTATGAATAACTCGCAGAGGCATCCCTACAAATCAAGGGAGGTATTCATATCCGGTGAAGGATCTTCGAGTTCTAACTCGGTTAATACATTTTCAACACCTCGACCAACGGTAGCTTTTCAATCGTGGTATTCTTCAAATGTTGTGTTGAACATTTGTGGAGATGAAGCACAATTTTGCATATGTGCAACTAGGAAGCCAGGACTCTTGACCACAATTGCTTTTGTGATGGAGAAACATAGTATTGCTCTCATTTATGCCAACATTTTTTGCAATGGTATTGGATACATGATTCAAGCCCATGTAAGTTTCAAACTCCATCCCCACTTTATCATTCATTTTATTTTTCTTACATTATATTTAAGGATTCTGTTTCTAACAATGATGAATAAATTCTGCCAAATTCAAGGTAGTTGGACTTCTTATTAATGTTAACATCCATGACTTTAGCATATAGATTTATATATGTACTTCAAATTTCCTTAGCAGATTTGATTGGACTCCTACATATATGACACATGCTCATATTTATTTTGACCAAAAATAAGTAGATATGGAATAAACTCATCCATACCATACTATGACTAGAGCTATTAATTTGATAAGTCTCTTATTTATTGGTCAATGTCCACGTGTTGGAAGAGTCAAAAAAATTTATAATTTAAAAGGCTCTAAAAAAACAAGTCTCTAAAATTTTGTGAGTTTAGTAGGCTTTTAAGTCCACTTTTTAAAAAAAAAAATAACAATTTTTTATTTTTTTTCGAGAAATAGTTTTTTATTTAAAAATTTATTTACAATTTTTTTAAGAAAAAAAAGTATTTTAAAATTTTTTAAGAAAATAAATATTTTTTCAAAATTAACAAAATATTCCTTCCCTTAAGTCCTATGAAATAATAGATTGGAGTTTTAAAAAAATTATTTTGATAAGAATTTAATATTAGGAGTTTAATAAACAAAAATTTAAGGAACCTTAAAGTTTAGAGTTTTTTGACAGCTCTAACCATGATTATCAACTTAATAAGATATTATTTAGGACTAGTCAGGATGTTAAATCATTTGTCAACTTAATAAGAAGAATTGAATGTCAAATTATTTTTAAGGCTTTCATATATGCATTGTGAATGTAAATAAGTCAATTAATTTTTGTTAGGGCCCGTGTTACAGATTAGGAAAAAAAATAGTGATTTTAATAATAAATAATTTAAAGATGATTTTTTTTAGATTTAAAAAAAATCAGTTGTTTTGAATTTGTATGAGAATTATATTTTTTTTTATAAAAATCAATTATGAAAAATGATTTTTTTAGAAGGTACTAAAACAACTTTTTTTAAGCTGATTTTTTTTTTCAGGTTTTTAATTTTTCAAAAATGATTATTTAGAAAAATGTTTTTCTTTACAAAATAAAATGTAAATAAAACGAATTTTAATGTTGTAGGTGAAACGAGTTTCACATGAATTCCAAGATGCAATTATCTTAGTGGAGGAAACTTACAAGCAAGTGGCAGAAGAAATTAAGAAGTTGATCTCTTAAAATATTTGTCTTCTCATCTTGTGTAATGCTATACTGTTATATTTCATTAGAAAATACCTATTAATTAGAAAGCCTTTGTGGTCAAACTTGGGTATGATCTTTCATTATGTTGGTGTTTAAATTAGTGTACAAACTTTTCTGAATATGATGAAAGAGTAATGTTTTTGGTACTCATTTTTTGTCCTTTAAATAAGTCCACCATTTTCAACAATGTGGCTTTTCGCAATATTTTAAAAAGGAAAAGAATTTTGGAAGGCATTCATATCCTTCAACTAGGTTTTATATTTCATGTAGGTAGGGGTGAAATTTCTTTATTGTATGCTAAATGGTTACATCTTGATTTCTTTTAATATATTCCACATTAGCAACTCTGATTTGAAATTTCAAGATGTTTATCAAACTGGCTCTTATAATTCTGATAACCTTTATAAGATGTTGTTGCCCCCTCTCACTTGACATCCTCTTTTTTATGTTGGTGTCTTTAGCTCCTTCATTGATGTATACAGTATATATATATATATATATATATATATATATATATATATATATATATTGATAAAACATATTTATATTATATCAAAATATACTTAATTATTAAATACCATTGACATATATAATCTATATAATATACCAAAATTAATATTACAAAATAAGTGAAATCCTATTACATTTTTTTGACCAAAAAGTTTTAGAAAATATAAAATAGCAACAAAAAAAATTACCATATTAAATCAATAAATATTATTAAGTAATAAAAAATTAATTCAATATCTCATACTAATAATAAAGTAAGGAAAAAAAGAAGATGTATATAATCCAATTTTATAATGATAGACAATTAGAAAAGTTGATTTATTCATTTTATCATACGATTATAACTGCCATAATAAAATAATTATATAATTAATAGACTTTATTTGTTGTTAATATAAAGAGATTTATACAATGTATATTATTAAACTCATAAAATAAAGAATTTAATTTATATGCATATAAAAAAGTTTATATAACTAATAAATCATAATTTATCAAAATATATAAGTAGTTATAATAAATTAAAGTTAACAATTATTGATGAATTATTGATGATCTAATGCAGTTGTGAAGTAAACATTCTTAACATTAATTGAGTATATAAATTAAATTCGAAAATAATATTAAAATTTATATAAACGGTTGATCTCGATTTTCAATAAAAATGATATCGAACCAATTACAAATGAAATAAAAAAATGATAATATCATGAAATGTTATTTTAGACGGACCGCAGAAATTGAGAGACAAGGTACCGAATAAAATTAAATTTGTGCAGTTTGTTATTAATTTAAACAATTGACCGTTTTATTTACATGGGTTCGAAGGTGATGAAATGTAGTTGAGAGGGTAAAACACAATTGATAAGTTTTGTTCTGTAAGAATTGAAATGAAATCTTTAACGCTTGTCAGCTTCCGATTCTTCCGCAAACCTAAATGGCCGATTTTGCTTGCTGGTCACCCGATCACGTTAACGTTAGTTATATGTAATCTCTCTCTCTCTCTCTCTCTCTGTCATTCCCACATTCTACCCGTTTTGGTTGTCAAACGTTTTACTATTATCATTTCGTTAAAGTTTCCATTCTTCCCTCTTATTTTCCTTTTTCTCTTGCTAACATCAAAATTGGATAATAAAAAGGTATATAAATGTTACTATTGTTGGATGATTTCTTTCCTTCTTTTTTGTTAAATTTCTCGTACATGTATAAATTCAAGGTAAATTTAGCAAAATCTTATAATGTTGCCAAAATCACCATAGCACACAATGATTCTGTCAAACTCACCGCCTAGCAAATTGATTCCAAATAATACAATGTAATGTAACAATAATAATGTTGAATGCAAGTGTTAAGATAATTGAAGGTAATTGTGGTTAACTATACGATTATGTGCAGGATGGGGAGGGTAAAGTTAAAGATAAAGAAATTGGAGAACACCAATGGCCGTCAGGCAACATATGCTAAAAGGAAGAATGGAATAATGAAAAAAGCCACTGAGCTATCTATACTTTGTGATATAGATATTATACTTCTCATGTTCTCTCCTGCTGGAAAACCTTCATTATGCAGGGGGAGACGCAGGTAACTGTTTTTTTGGGTTCATTTGTCACTGTATGTGTGTTTATTTTCAATTTCAAATCACCTTATTATATAATCTAGTATTCAACTTGGTTAAATAAATACACATAATATATCTTGGGATAGTGGTCAAAATTTGCAGACACATTTGATATATCTTGAATCTGCAATATTCCTCCTCTCTGTACTTAGTTTGTGCGAATTTCGTCTCTAGGCTCTTTAAAACCCAAAAAATACGCATCATATGTCATTATAATTAATTGCCTTGTTGGTTATTACTAAAGCGGCCAGGGGTCCCAAGCAGGTCGTTTGGTTGGTGATATAAGGAACACCGAATGAGTACTAACCACGAGATTAAAGGTTCAACCCTTGAAAACTAACATAATCCGTTAATTTACTAACATACTAACATTCGTCTATAAAAAAACAAAGGAGCCATGGATGAGAACTATTGACTGGATAAATCAATGTTAATCATGATGAATAGCATTAGGTGTGGTTGGGATTTTAGGAATGTTGTATGTATCATGATCATCTGCATGTTAGCAATATTATACTGCAAGCTTTTTTCTCACCCATATGTGACAAATAAAGTATTTTGAATTTCTTTTTTACTATATAGGTATAGATGATGTATGTATGTAAGTCAATATAGAAAATCACCCTAAAAACCCTGAACCTTTTTGCAAATAAGTGCTCAGAACTTTTACTCTGTTTTAATTAATCCTTAATAATCTACAACTATTGTCACAAATGACCCTTTTGATAACAAGGAGTTTAGCCGATAATGGTGAATATAAGAGTCAAATAACAAAATAGTAGAAGTTTTGAAGATTGATTGGGATGAATTGAAAGTTCAATGCACCTATTTGCAAAAGACTGAGTTTATGATATTCTCCTTAAAATAATTGAAAGATTCAGATTTGTTCATGGTTAGCAACTTGACCTCAAGTTAACCAAATGTTATATTGCAACAATGGTAAGAGTTTAAGCATTAATTGGAAAAAGTGAAAGTTCACACTTCACAGTGCATATTTGCAAAAGACACAAAGTTGATTAATGTGGTTATGTATGTGTCTATTTGTGAATGTTCCTAATTTACTCTGTGGTGTATGTGTAGTAACTTCGAGGAGGTTATTGCAAAGTTTGCTCAACTAACTCCCCAAGAAAGGGCGAAAAGGTGATGATTTAATTCTTCACATGTGTTGCATTCATTTTCTAGTAATGCAATAATGTAACCAAATGTTTTACAATGGATTGCAACAGGAAGTTGGAGAGTCTTGAAGTAAGCCTTTCCTACAACTCATTTTCCATAATCCATATGCATTGATTAACCAAATTACCATGAGTCTTATTAATGAATATTTTTCATTTGAGAGTTCAGGGACTGAGGAAAACATTTAAGAAGTTAGATCACAATGTAAACATACAAGAATTTATGGGTGCAAGGTATGCTTTGCAGGTTCAAATTAATTATTCCATCTTCCTTTGATGGGTTTAACCATTTATAAATTATGTCACTAACTAAAACATTCTTTGTTTTTTGTTGCAGTAGTCAAACTATTGAGGTACCGGCGCAGTTAAACTATCTCAATTACATTGTTCATTAATCTGTTCTGGTATTGTTACAAATCATCACTAATTGGCTTTTTTCAGGATCTAAGTAATCATGCCAAGCTATTACAGATTCAAATTTCTGAAATCCATGAGAGAGTAAGGTGGATCTTTGTTTACTTTAGCTACATTTTCATAGACTTTTGGTAGTTTTTTAGCTGCAAGAAATGCTTTACACGTTTTATTTTATTGTTGGGTTATACAGTCAATGGACAGAGTGTGATAAAATAAACAGCGTGGAACAATTGGGACAGATGGAAAATTCACTCCGACAATCACTTAATCAAATTCAAACCCGAAAGGTATAAATATTTTAAATCTGTACTCAAGCTGTTTGAAAAATGATAGTTTTATGATTCAATTTCCCCATCAAGTTGTAAAGGTAGCTGATAATTTTTTAAATGATAAATTGGTTTTTCATTTGACTTTTGCTTTTCCAAGTTAATAATTCAGACTTAACCAGAATATTATCTGATTCTCTATCAATGTACATCATGTTTATACTCAAAACACAACAATGATTCTATCCTCAAAATTTCATTATTTAAACTGCTGTCGATTTTAATTAATCTCTAACAGTTTTGCGTGACATGGCAGGAAGCAATGAAAAACCAACAAATTGTGTCACTACAATGCAATAACCAGGTAAAGAATTGTTATGTGGTAATTGATTTTCTTGTCTAGAACTGTTTTTCATAGTGTAGACATAAGATACATGACTAAAATATCTTTATCTTCCAGTTCAATGAAATGAATATTCCCTTCAGAATGAACACAGACCAGCATCTCCAACCTTTATCATGGATTGCTAATGGTGACAACCAAAACATAGTTTTACCTGAGGACTCAAACTTGTTTCTCCACAAGTGAGTTGTTTTTTTAAAATATTTAAGTTCAATGTTTCGCTTGTTCTTCGATAATCATTAGAGTTTGCCCTCATAGTTATTTGTGAATAATATATATCACTGCAAGGATGCAATTAATATATTGTGGTATCAAACTCAAATTGTGTAACTGGAACAATGTTTAAATTGACATGATTAATACCATGTTATCATCTATTCTATGTATTATAAATGAATTTAAACTAACTACATTGACATTGTATAAAAGTTGTACACACATTCAATCATAAGTATATCACTATTATGTCACTTTGTTTTATAAGTTCCTCAAATATCTATGTGATTATATCTATGTGTAGTACTTTTTTACATTACACTGAAAGTGCATATCACTTAAACTCATTATAAATATTGAATTGGTCTTTTGGGTTAAGTATTTGTAGCTTGACTTACTTGCCTATTTTTCAGAGAAGTTGAGGGATCAGCAAGTTCATCTTTTGGGAGTTATGCTAGTTATCTTGGGTCAAGTGGCAAAACTGAGATATCTAACTCTGGGCCAGAAAGTTGTGTCCTTAGTGACATGAGCAGCAATGCTCCACTGAGGCAACAATTGAATGGGCAATTTCCATACATGCCATACAATTTTAATTTATTGAATAATTTGAAGTTCCAACCAGCTGCAGAGATTAATCCACATGAGAACCCTGCTGATTATCATGTGAATGGAAGCTTTGAAGCTCCTAGACAAGGTTATGAATCTAACAACCATGGATGGGCCTCCACATCGGGGCCATGTGCTGTTACTATGTTTGATGAGCATTTGTATGCTCAGGCAAGTTTCACTAAACAACACCATTCTTTTCAGTTTATTTATTTGTTTGCTTTTTTATGGCATTTCTGTTGCACAACTTTCTTGTGAATTGTTTCTCCTAGACCCTTGAAAATGGTTTATTAACATTTATGAAACACCAACACGGACACCCAACACAACATAAACACATTAATTGCGTCAACATGTGTCAACGTCAGACTTGACGCGTCTTTAATCTAAAGTGTCGATGCTACATAGATTTACATATGCTTTGTTTGTGCCTCTGGCACTTGATACTTAATTTTCTTATAAACTTTCAATTTTATGAGTGCAGCAACCCAACTGATTCACTACAGTTTCTCGACATCTATGCACTAATGATGTTGCTGACGAACTTTGATCACACTAACATCTTCGAAGGAGTTTACCACCGTGGATTTGTTTCACATACATATATAGAAAAAGCAACCAGCCAATTTTAGACGTGGCTTCTGTACAACAACAAAGTATACCTTGATGCCATTCATTCACTGATTGAGCTGAGTCAAGGAATGTTATATTAGAACATATTAGTTAATTAGCAATTATAGGTTCCAATTGGTTTTTTCTGCTTCCACCTTGTCTTGGGTGTGAAGGTTACTGATATCAAGTTTCTTCTTCCTTCATGGTTAATTAATAGTTGTATATAAAATCACATAACCACAAATTAGGGTTTCAATCCATTGGATTGATTTGTTTTCTCTTTCTGTTGAATACTCATTCTGTATATTCTTAATGTAAATAAGGGGTGCTAGTTTATTTGTCCATTGTGTAATACTATATTGTAATATTGTTGCACATTGTGAGTGCTTTAGTACAATACATACTTTACTCTTTTTTTTTTTACATGATACTTAACTTTTTTCTATCCAGCATTTTACAGATTGTTGAATTAAATCAGAAGATAACTTGAGTGCTTACTTAAGACTAAAGAAAGAAGTTATTCCTTTCTTGGATCTATACTCCATTGTAAAACGGGACACAAATAATGGACTTCTTAGATTCCCCAAACAATACCCTCACTCCAACATTAGTGTGATTTACCCTGTCTAAAATATATTAATACTATTAAAGTGTGTGCATAACTCAGCTTGTCCTGAATGATTGAGAAAACTTAAAAGAAACTTCATCCAACAAGGCCTGTAATTTGATCCCCCAAAAACTACCAGATCCAAAATGTATGCCCAAAAATGCTTTTCAACTTTACATGTGGCCCAAACTTCCTAAATCTTAAGAATCATTCTGTTAGCCCATATTTCAAAGCTTTGTTTTTAAAACAGTCTAAAAAACAAATTATCTTCATTTTTTTAACCAAAGAATATAGATGGTGATGATAAGAATATGTATCACTTTTAATTTTTAAAATAAGGCATAAACAAAGGGTAATAATACTAGTAAATTACTGCATTCTCCATTAAGAAACTTTATACTTTCACTCTCAAAACAACCAAAGACATACTCAAGACAAGGCTGATTACAAGGATTAGCAAGCAAATAATGCTTATAGCACTTCCAATATGAAAAAAAGGATATACCCTAATACTAATATGGCGGGTGGTATCATAGTCCACCTCTTCCAATTTAGTACTTCAACCTCAAAAAAATAAAAAAAAAAGTCCCCCTCTGCTAACTTCTACTATTTAGCAGCAGAATGGTCAAAAAGCTTCTCAAAAGTACAAAAACCAAAACACCACAATAACCAAGAGAACCCTAAAAATAGGTCCCATCTAACAACACACCAACAAATTAAAAATGAAGAGCCATTTTAAAATATACCCTTCATTATCCTCCAAAAACAGACCCCCTCTTACCAAGCAGCATACTATCTAATATGCTAGTATACTAATAAGTGGTACTAAACTACTAATATTTAACTACTAGACTCTTTCTAATATTAAGTATACTAATTGTAAACATGTGATTCGAGCTTGATCATGCTCTAGCGAAATTGAGCACCAGTGTAAGTTTGACCAAAAGACCATCCAGCTGGAGCAACATTGTTGGCAACAACAGTACGGCCATCACTGGTTGTAACCTTGAAAGACAAGCTTTGACCATTGAGATAGTTGTTGCTCTGCCAGTTCTGACCCCAGTTCCTTGACATAGAAATCCAACCAGTTTTTGACCCTTTGATGGAAGCAGCGTGAACATCACCAGCTCCACCAACGTTTGTAATAAGAACAAGGTTGAAGTAAGAATGACCATTGATTGTGAACCTCATACCTCCCCTTCTCCTGCAGGAAACCCTACATAAAAAATAAAAACAATTAGTTAATACCAAAACCAAATACATTAAAGTTTTGATTTTTATGAAAAATATAATATATGCTTGGTAACAGCAACATACCTTCTATAGTCAACAGGAACAATTCCAGCTTTGTATTGCGCAATACGTAGAAAAACAGGTTGAGCAAGATCAAAATGTTGGAGAGGAGGGTTACACCAACCACCTTCATTGTTAGGTAAGGCATTGTTTGGTGGACAGAAATTGGTGGCAGTGACGACAATGGAACCAGGAAGGCACCATTTATGGTCATTAGCACACCTAATTTCATAGCAAGAGCCACAGCTTAACCCATTGTTGAAAAGAGATGTGCTTAAAGCAGCAGTGTTTGTTCCATACCCTTGACTGTAGAGGTTTCCATATCCACAAGCCCCACCTACACAACAAAATCAGTCAAATGGGTTACTACAACATTCTTCAGGATCTGTATGTATGTGGCAAGACAAAATAAAAAAGCAAACTTTTTGGAAGAAGTGAGTTTAAATTGGAGTATAGTGCATACCCATTGTTCCTGATGCATCACTCCCTCCATAGAAGGTAGCATGAGCATTAGTCCACCCTTCACCATAGGCAAAAGCAGAGGAGAACGTTGTGAGAAAACCCACCAAGAGCAAGCCAATGAGAGTCATTTCCTGTTTCCTAAAGATGAACAAAACAAAATAATTAGACATTACCTTGAAACACATCATAGAACATTAATTAAGGTAAAGGTGTGAACTTTAGGATTCAAATGAAGGAGTAGATATGAAAAAGGAAAATACTCTGATAGTCAAAGGAGGGAGTAACAATAGGTAGGCAGGGACAAAGCAATTAGTTTGATGAGTGAAGAGAATTGGTGGGAGTGGCACATAATTTATAGACCTTGAGGCTGAGGAGTTTGGGGGCAAATATATTGGATTTGGGACCACACTCACAATTTTAACTAACTATTTTCAATTGTTTGGACTTTGGACCAAATTCAGGTTACTGTAGAAGTGGCTTATTAATGCTTTTAAAATAATTAGATTTACATCATTATAAATTGGTACTCCCTCTTTAAGTTAAATTTATTAGAATCTCTCTTCTTCTTTTTTTAAACAACAATAATCTCTGCGATAATTTAAGTCATCGTTAATTTCAATTTAATGTATTTTTTTTTTAATTTAATAAATTTTATTAATATTATTTTTAATTATAATTATTTTTTATTTTTTAAATCGAGATAAAAATTAAGAGAAAGTTGTTAATAAAATAAAATTAACTTCTAATTGAGAGAATTTTTATAACAATATAAATTAATTTATAAAATAATAAATAATTATTACAATAATATAATACATTATTTATTTTAGTACATATTCAGTTGATATTTTTTTCTTTAATTTAATGTATGTATTTTATTTTATTAATAATATTTTATTTTTAAAATGTATTTTTATTATTTTTAATTTATTAAATAAATAATAATTCAATTGTTAAAAAGAGAAGAAAAAAAATTTGAAAACGTACTTCTATTACGTACAAAAAACAAAAAAAATCTGCTGACCGCCCTACAGAGATGCAATGAAGGGTTAAAAAATTGGATATTTTTGTTTTCTTTTCATTACAGGGCATTATGGTTATTTAAAAAAAAATAAGGGAATATTCTAACAAATTGTTTAATGAATATAAAAAATACAATGAATTGATTAATAACCCATTTTCATTATATAACTTATATAACTAATAATAGAGTCCAAGTTTCCAAATTTCTCATATACGTCCTTAGGATGTGTTACTTAAAACTTTTTACTAATTATGTTATTTGAGCATCGAAAGTTGATATACATATATACTATGTGATATAGTATGTGTTTAAAAGAATAGACATAAAAATCAACACATTAAACTTTAAATATAAAAAGGTCATACCTCAAAATTTAATGGTAGAATATTTTATAAGTAAAAAATTTATCGATAATTAAATTAATTCATTTAGAGAAGGTGAGATTTAATACAACCATTTTAAACTAAAAAAAATGTTAATAAATGTCTTAACAATAAATGTTAGTAAATTAAATATAGAAACATCATATAAAAGTTGTATATTTAATTTTGAAAATCACCTTACTGGAAGTGGTATATTAAACCCAAATATATACTATTTTAGTGCTTGACATGTGAATCTAATTCCTTGAAGAGCGGTGTATTTGGAGGTTCCAAAAAGTTTTTGTTTTGTGGCAGGGAGATGTGTGATTCAGTACAACTACATGGGATGGAGCGGGAAAATCTCCAAAATCATGTGGGGCATACGGGTTTTGGCTCTCACGGTTAGCAACCTTCCATAGGCAGTTGGGCACATGCAATGATTAATGTATATGGTACACTTTTATTTTAAAAAAATATATATCAATCACTAATCAGTTTTTAAATATATATTTTATTAACTACTAAAATATATAATATTAATATTTTATAATATTTATTTAATTATAGAATTAATAGTTTGTATTTTAGTTATTAATATTTTGTATTTTAATAGTTAATAAAATTAATGTTAAAAATCATTAATAATTTATATTTTAAGTTTAATTGCAGTTTTAGTTCCTCTATTTTAGCTGAATCGCGAAAGTAGTCCTCTCATTTTGTTTCTCATCAATTTTTGTCTCTAAAGAGAATTTTAGTAAAAAACTTATAGATTTCATGTACAATTGTTGTAAATAAGATCTTGATACATGGTGTGACTTAAATAAATGTAAAAAAAAATAAAATTTTATCAAGTTTTGGATCAAAATTATGTTTGATGAATCAAAACTGTGGAGAAATAAAATAGAGGACTACTTTTACAATTCAAATAAAATAGGGGACCAAGATTACAATTAAGCCTATATTTTAATGATTAAAAATATTCAAATTGATTAATGATATAAATTTGGGTGTGAGTGTTACAAAAAATATCTCAATTATAAATAAAAATTAAGATTTAATTATAATTTTTTTATTTTTATCAATTTATAAAATCGATCACCCTAATTTAAACTCTAAGGATTTTTGTCATTCATTCTAGTTTTTTAACTAAAAAATAATGATATAATATATTTTAAATTAATAATATGGCATGTAATATAATGATGTAACATGATTTACATTTTTTTCAATTTTCAATTTTTGAAATTGTACATTTTTGTAATATCATAAATGACAAATGAATAATTAATGCTTATAGATTATTCTATGTCATAAAATCGTATGTCACATCATTTAAAATATATTAAATTATTTATTTTTTAATATTAAAAATTGATGAAACTATAGGATCAAAATTTTAATTAAGTCAAAAAATAATTAAAAAATAAATTTGAAAATAAATATTCTAAAAAAAATAATCCACTATATAAATACCATGAACAATATAAATGGTCCGGAGTATTGTGTCAGATGTGTATTATAGAATTCTCTTTTCAACTCCTTCGTTTTCTATTTGCCGATTCCTAATATATAAATGGTGGTAGTACCTACTTGCCTTATTGCATTTGTTATAAAATCAAAAATAGTAATTTTCTTTTAAAAAAAATTGAATCTTTAAAAAATTAAGGTTAGTTATAGTGGTGCGTCCATTATTTTTATACTTTAAATTGTCAAACATACATATTAAGTACGAGCAGCGGCATTTTGATGCCGACACAAATTAAACAACAAAGTACATTCAAAGTGGTTGCTATTGTTGATAGATTTAGATAAGGTGAGATAATATTGAAATTATTTTATGATGGTTTTGTAAAAAAAAATTACTAAAGAATTAATTTTAATTAAAAACATTTTTAAATCATTAAATTCTCAAATCAATTCATAAGAAATATCAAATTAGTTCAAAAATTAATTATTTTTATAAAATTAATTTTAAAAAATTGAATCAAGCAGTTAATGTGAATTCAGATAAAGTTTTGAACCATGAATACTTACATCATTGATGATAGAGATAATGATGACACTTAGGAGAACACTATAATTTATATATAAAAAATAATAATTTTATTTAATTTTTAAAATTATTTTTATGTATTACTTTTCTTTATTAATATATATTCTATTTATTATTATTTTATTAATATTAAATAAATTTAAAAACTTATAACCATTACATTTTCACTTCTAGAGTTCTAGTATTAAAATTTAAAAAAAAATCATTCAAGACGCATGGACATGTCATATGGACGGCATTGGGGCTACTTCTTGCCTCAAAAAAGTAGGTTAGATTGTTTATTTCTTTGAAAAATAAGGTAGATACTTTGGTATTTTCTTTTAAAAGAAAGAGAATACTAAAAAATAAACGTCAGTATGATGCACGAGTCATTTAGATTTTAAATATAGTATTATTACCAATTATTTGTTTGCAATGTTATGTAAAAAAACAACTTTATTTACGTAGGAAAATCACATAAGTCACTTAAAAAAAAAAGTCTTTTTATTTTAGTTTACTGCTTTCAATTTTGATAAGAAATAAGTTTTGGTAATTTGATTTTACTAAATCTTTAATTTTAGTTTTCTAATTTTAATAAACATGTAATTTTGATTTTTCTGCAACTTTAGTTCTTTGATTCTAAAAGTTATTTACATTTGCTCTCTTTTTCAGTTTTAATTTTAATTTGGTAGTGCGACAATTATTTTAGTAGTGTGTACATGCATGATGATGTGGAAAAT
>JBBPBT010000938.1:3647952-3662287 GCA_037974875.1 Cicer bijugum | reverse complement strand
AAATTTACTCAAATGAAATTATCATAACGTCATTTTAGCCAAATCAAAATTAGTTGCGGTGTTAAAAAAAACATACAAGCCATGTTTTTTTTGTGTGTGAATGTATATGAGTCAAAGTTATATAATTGAAGTATTGACATAACTAATTTGGGGTATTTTTCATAAAAAATAAATATATGGTTTATAAAAAAGTATTTAAAAGGTTTAATTGCACTTTGGTCTCCTTATTTTAGTTGAATTACAAAAATAGTTCTCTTATTTTATTTCTCCTTAGTTTTAATCCCTCAAATAGAATTTTAGTTCAAAACTCGATGAAATGTTATTTTTTTATGCTTATTTAAGCCACACCATACCTCAAGATATCGGGGTGCAACAATTGTACCTGAAATAATTATCATAAATAGTATGGTGTGACATAGAAAAAATGACATTTTATCAAGTTTTTTACTAAAATTTTGTATAGAGGACCAAAACTGAAAAAAAAAAAGTAAAATGGAGTGACTATTTTCATGATTCAGCTAAAATAAGGGATCAAAACTGTCTTAATCCTATTTTAAAAATGTGATAATAAAAAAATAAATAAGTTATATTTAAGGAAATATTTCCTAACGAGTCTTAAATTTAAAAAGAGAGTTAGTAGATACTATTTTTAGTTGATTAACCTTAACCCTTTATGTACGTGAGGCAGTGCATGTTTCCATCATATTGATGACGAGTAAGGCTACAACAATCTTTCATTGGTCTTTTTTGACATTCTCGTCCACCTCGTGTTCCTCATATTTTGGTTACGATAACCCTTATTTAGTCACTTAAGCTTTCTTCATAACTAAAAATGTTTGCACAAATATTAAATAATGTAATAAATGTACCTTTGGCCGATTATCTAAATCGTGCTTGAAACGAGAAGAACATCTTATGGGATTAAAAGATTACAAGTTTCACCTTTATGGTTGGTGAGGATTCTCCCTTACGATTTGATGTCTTGCATGCCAATAGTTAACAACATCTTTAGAACTCTTTAAGTCATTGACAAATACTGATGATAATATAATTCAGGATGATAATATATATCATGTTGTGGTGCACTAATATAAATACAACACTAACACGCATATACAAATAATACTTTTAAAAAATGAAAATGATTAAAGAGGTGGGGTTGGACCCCACCCTTTCATCCTTTCTTGGTTGTTGGGGGCATGTTTTCTTTGAACAAAGGGCTTACAAAAGCAACCATCCTCTTTTACATATGATCTGAAAAGTGTTTGATTGGTCTTCTCATGTAATCTTAAAGCAATCGATGACACAATGTTGGGTTCAAATAATTGGTTTGATTTAATAGTATTGGAGGCCATAAATTATCATATGCATTGCATGTGATATATGGATTCTCATATGTTTAGGGTTAGCAATAGCAAATGCATTATCAAAAGATCATTTGGCCATTATGTGCATGTGCTAATACATACTGGCTTAAATATTCTATTGCGATATCAAATTTGGATGGAATGAGAGGCACATGCCTTTTATTGTTGAAATTGAGTACGAGAATCTTATATAATCAATATTGGTAAACGACTATCCCAATTGTAAGAATGTGAAGAACTCTGAAGTTCAACTTAAATTAATGACCTCACTCGTTGTCGAAATTTGAATGAATTTCAAATATTGGTCCCTTTAGATCGTAAGACATTTCCTCACCTTAAGAACATCGATATTAACACTACACAATTTTTACGAGGCACACAAACACATCAACATATATTTCTTTCAAGTCTTTCGCAATTAAAAATGTGTCTTTCATACCATCTATATTGGATGGAGAAATTCTCTTAATGGATGTGTAAAGCTTAATAATGATGGTTTGCGCAAGAGGAATGATATTAGGTTGTGGTGGTCTTTGTAATTTCAGAGGAGAGATTGATCATGAGATTGTCGCGACCTAAAATTTCGAGTTTTCCTCGAATTCAATGGAGTCGCCACCAAAATTTATTTTTAAAATAGGGAAAATATTGAGAAACCCTTAAAAAAATGGTATTTGATACCAGATTTTGAGTTCGGGAGTCGATTATGCGTAATGAGATATTAGCACCCTACGACATCCGTTAAAATATGGTTACCTATAATTAATTACGCAAAATTATATCAACTTAAACATATTTATTTTTCTTTATTATTAAATATTAATATAAATTATTTTTTATAAATGTGATTTTTTTTTAGATAAAAGCGTTTTAGAAAAAGAGTGAAAAAAAAAAGCTTTTATTATTATGTTTGACAAGAATGTGATCTTGCTCTTACGTATCTCCCGGTGCGATGGAGAAATCAAAGTTGCGTAGTTCTTGGTAGAAAATGTAGATGGGTCGATTGCTTTTAAATAACTTGTATTTTGTTATTTAAAAAAAAAAGTTAATTTTGATAAACATAAAAAAAAAAAAAAAATCCTTGATTTGAATAATTATTTTAAAATATGAGTTTTAAGACGATCTAGTTGTACAACTCGAGTCTCAAAACTCAAAGAGTAAAAATATATCACATCTAATTTAACTTTTGTAAGAATATTTTATTATTTTTAAAATAGAGTTTCAAGACCACCAAGTAATACGACTTCTGTCTTAACAACTCCAAGATTTAAAAAACACATCTAATGAATTAAATTTTAAAAAGTTTATTGTAAACCTATTTATTTATAAAAATAAATTTTAAAGCTATTAAAATATATAATTTATATTATGCAACTCAAGGATTAAAATATGTCATTTTTAGCTACCTTTAAATAATTTTTATGATTAATTTGTTTATTATTTTTAATTTATTAATTTATTTGTGAAGATGAGATTTAGAACCACCAAGTTGTCACAATTTGTGTTCTAATAACTCAAAAATTAAAAAAATGTCACGTCTAATTAATTTTTAATGAAATATTTGTTATAATTTTATTTTCTTTTATTTTTTAAGAAAAAATAATACTAAATATTAAATAAGTTTAAATGATTATTCGAAATAAAATTAATAATAAACACGAAAATAGAATTAATAATAAACACGAACATAAAATAGCAAAAAGAAAAAATATATGAACTTTAACTTAATTTATTAAATGAAAGAAAAAAAAATTAAAACTAATTACCAATGTAATCCTCTTTTAAACTATTTGATAATTTAATAAGTGAAGAAATAAAATTTATTTTAATATTAAATAGCACCACCCAAAAAAAAATCTATTATAATGTTAAATAAATTATATTTATCGTCATTTAACTATGTCCATAATTACTTATATTAATTAAAATTATTATGATTAAATAAAATAAATATGATGAAGATTATAGCATCTCCAACGGAAGGTAAATGAGTTCGTCCGTCAGCGTGTAATTACTTAACTTCTAGTTTTTTGTAGGTTCACCGTTGGAGTTGTGTCAAGGTGTCATCACGGTACTGTCATGAAGGAACGGTGCTTCATAGCAGTTAACTTTTATTAATTTATTAATAATAATAAATTTATCATTTTTTATTAATTTATAGCCGTTAACTTCTTTTTAATTTATTAAATAATAATAATTTTGTAACCACTTGTTATTTTTTAGAAGTTTAGTAAAATTTTTATCAATAGTACTTTTTGATTATTGTTATAAAAATTTAAGTTCAATTGTATTTTAATTTTAAATTAAAATAATATATAATAATATTAATTAAAATATTTAAATTAATATTTTAAATTATATTTAAAATGATCCGAGAAAATGTCGAGTCATCGCACAAACAACTATTGCTAAACAAATGTATATTAAATAGCATTATTATTATTATTATTATTATTAAATGAAATACAACTAAGTAGGTAATGGGAAAGCGTGACGTGAAGATATAGAAGGTACATTATGCCATAGAGAACGTTGTATAGTGTATCAAACTAGCAAAATAAACAAATTTCAAAAGGAACAAGCAGCAAAAAGCAGATTTCACACATCAGAAATTACTCACAAACAAGACACTAACCACTCAACAAAAATTATTTCACATGTAACAAAACAAAATTTTACCCTTTAATAATATACAACTTTGAACAGAGAGCAAACGTAAAAGAATGAGAAAATACTTCTCTGGCACGCATGGTATGCAGATATACTAAGTGGTCTCGGTTGTTATTACACTGGGCTTTAAGGTTATGGGTTGATGGAAAAGAACATGATGGTAGATCTTTCTTTATTTCTATTGTTTGTTAGAACCAAAAAAGAAGAAGAAAAAAAAGCAAGAAATTAAAATCTCTCAATTTTTATCTTGTGATTTTTTTTCTTTTGATTGATCAAACTCTCTTCCAATTTAATTTTGTTTGTTTCAATATATAGGCGAAAACGAGGAATCATTGTATAAACTTCAGTTTTGGATTTTACACTGATTTTGCAATAATATCAGGCAAACTCATACATTTAAAGAAAATAAAGAATGATCTTTTTGGTTGAGTATTCAAATGGTAAAATTAATGCTATTATACTAAATAAAATATAAAATAAATGAATGAATGGATAGATGAGGGAAAGCGCGTGAAAAGAAGGATGAAAACAGAGACAACGCTGTAGCAGGAAAACAGAGAAAGGAAAGTAATACAAGCAACATTTTTTTCACATCTCTTTATTTTTTTAATTTGTTTTAGTTGGTTTTGTTTGTTTGTTTTATGTATTTTTAGTGTTAAATGTAATGTAATAAAACTATTATAATTTTTTTATAATTTTTGGACAAAAATATTTTTTATTTAAATTATCTTTATTTGGTCGGACAAAAGACACTCTTCAAACTAGAAGTACTTTAGGCTAAAGTTGCCTTGGAGGAAACAAATTGTTGGAAATTCAATAGATATATTTTAAAATAATTATGAAGTGTGAAAATTAATCATTGTCATGGATCGCACGCGCACAATACTTCAAATAAGATTTATGTGTCGACCTTTTGAAACGTAGAGGAAGACAAATTACTGGCACCATGATAGCGTTTCAGCAAGTGTACTAAATTGTTGCAAGTAATAATAAACTAAAGGATTGCGTTTTACTATTGAATTATATTTAATTACTAAAATTGAACAAAAGGTTCCCAAGTTGATTGAAATAATATTTGAAATTAACAACAGTAATAAAATTGATCTTTTATAGTGAGAAAAATGTCAGGGATGAGTTTCACTTCGAATCCAACCTTGGTGTCTAATTTGATCCTAGTTACTAAATTCCTTTATTGAATTATTACCGAATTCTCTTTATTATTCTTGCCCTAATGTCTTAGTGACAGAACCTTTAATTCCAAAGTAACCCCTAATTCCTTAGTAGATTTAAGATTAGAATTAAGCATTACCGTATAGAAATTCTCTTGTAAATTATTGTTTTGCAACTAATTTAATTGGTTTCATGACCTGCATCTATCCCTAGACTACAAATTCATGAATTTCTCATCTCAAGCATTCGTAAAGTTCACTTCCATTTCAAAATACAAATCGTATAACATTTTAATGTTGATCAAGCAATAAAAAGCATTAAGCACATAGATTAGAAAAACAATTCAATAAACTCATTCATATAACTAGAAATCAAATCAGAAAAATAAAGGTTTCATCTGGTTACACTCATCCCTAACAAATAGGGTTTAGTTACTCATGGCAGAGATACAAAAGATAGGGATTAGAGAAGAGTTACAAGAAGGATTCATGAATGATTTTGATAAAACTGCTCAAATGGCGTTAGAAACGGTTATCTTTGAGTTTCTAGGTTAGGGCACAAGTCTCCCAACTTCCCAAAAGTCAAAAAGATCCCTAAACAGTAAAAAAAATTGCGTTTTTATGAATGCTGATGCGCGTCGCGCGCCCCAGGTGCGGTCTTTGCTCTCCGGGCGCGTATTGACAGTACCGAATGGCAGGAAATGCGCTCCAGGCGCACAACATCTGATGTCTGGCGTATTTTGCATTTTTTCTCATCTTTCGAGTTTGAATTTGGTCCCGGTGTCTTCATGAAAGTTGTAGATAGGGATCTTAGCTTTCATTAGCACTTGGATTGACTCCAATTTGACATCTAGCACTCCAAATATGGCTGAAATACTCCACATAGGTCATGTTGATTTTTCACCAAATTCAGCACTGCACTAAAACAAAGTAACAACGCAAAACTACGAAAAATCTCTACTTAATTAAGCAAATAAGAACAAAAACATTTCATTAAATCAATTAATGAAAATCAACAAAATATATCAAATAACTCATTAAATTAACTAATGATTAAACATAAATAAGACTAAAATCAATAAAAATTATGCATATGATGAAGAGTCGTCACACCATAATATAGTATTGTTTCTATTTTAATCTATGTGAATAGTTGTATAATAATGCATTGATGCTAAATGACGATTACAGTAAAAATGATTATAGGATTTTGTCAAGAGGAGACACAATATATCATATACATAGTACTCCTCCTTATTGGACTTTGTATGCTACAAATCCAATTTATTTGATTTAATTAAAGCATTATTCAATTAAATTATTATTTATGAACTGTAATATCTTCCGACCCTAAACTCTCACAATTAATTGGAAGTAATATAAAATATTAAATTCATATTAAATATTATAAACAATGAGTGGTGTATCGCAATGCATCATTGCTACCCATTTAATGAGAATATCGGTGATACAATTTTAATTTTATTGTTCAGTAATTGTTAATTCATCCAAATGTGTTAATTGAACATAAAACATAAAAAGTGACGTCCTTGTTAGGTGCAATAATTTGTTTTTTTGTTCTCAAATATATGTGCAATCACTAGTGTACTTACTATATATCTTATATTGATCAATTTTGGTGTGGCTACACACATTTCACATATCACCCTATCGAGAGACCCAATACACAAATGCTATTATGAAATAGAGATTAATATTATCTACATGATTTATTGTAGATCCAATAACTCTTGCTATGATTGTTTTATTACATATAATGTTTGATAATATCAAAATATATGATTTTCTATATAGAGATCATAGTGATTTTAAATCTAATAACTACTCACTATGGTCACATGACAATTGTTAATGACACAAATAATAAGTCATACATAATATTCCGTTAAACAGACTAACGATTATAATAACTATTATATTTTAAATAAATCTACTTAATAAATTAAAATTTATTATATTATTATATAAATAATAGTAAGTGTTATGATATAAATAATAAAAAAAAGAAAAATTATTCCCCTCTAAAGGTAATTCTAACACAAATATCACATGATTACAGACAGGTGCAATTTTAGTGGAAATGTTCAAGTTATGGTGCCACGCAGTCACAAACTTTTGTATTGTGATTACAAAAGAGAGAGAGAGAGACAATATACATGCAGGTTGTCTATTTTACATTTAATTTTTCGTTGAACTCTTCTACTTATTTTATTGAGAAATTTTTTTCGAATAATCTTCTTAAGATTACTTTTAATGATATTTTTAGGATTTATATGTCAAAAAAATATCTGACTAATTTTATAGATATGTTTCATAACTTTTGCTCTTTGTTGTAAAAAAAAGTGTCCTTCAAAAATTTCACTATTGTACACAATCTTGTTGACGAACTATCAAATTAAAATTTGTATCGGGAAACAAATATTCTTCATTGATTTTGGGTTTGGACGGTTCAATGTTTTAAGATACAATAAATCAATGTATGTAAAAATCAACATGTGGAGTAATTTACAGGATCCATGAGTTCGTAAGCCATGCCACATTAATGTAAAAAATAAATAAAAAATTCTAAAACTATAAATTTTAATACTACCTAAGTCATTTATTATATTTATCGTTATTTTTTTCCTTTAAAAAAGATACGGTTGAGTAGTTAATATTTAACATTTTTAAAATAATATTTATATTTAAATATATCAAATTTGATTTTTTATATTTTTAAACAAATTAATAATTTTAATAAAAGACATGTTTAAAAATATATAATAATACACATGATAAATTAAAACGATGTTTATATTACAATTTTTTTATTAAATAAAATAATTATAATAAATAAGAACAAAAGTAATATATCTTAAAATTAGAATAAATTTTAAAGGCAAAGTATTCCCGATCTTATATGTAAGCATCTTTTAAATAATCTTTTGGTATTATATATAAGAAAAAATTATAATTTTTAAGAAATATTTATTATTTAAATTATTTTGATATTTTTATTTAAAATATATATTTTTTAAATTATTAGTGAATTTATTTTCATAATTTTTTTATAAAAAATATATAAATAAAAAAATATAACAATTAATAAGTGTATTAATTTTAATATTTTTTTTATCTTGTTTCATAAATAGGAGCGAAGATTTATCAATTATACACATGTATGATAAAAAAAAGAGTGAAACATTTATTAATGGCGCCTGAATAAACATGATAGCCGATAGGTTCGCGGCTATTAAACACTATGTCCCCAACCACAGCGTTGCCGTTGCCGGTCTCTTCTATGTATTGATGACTGATGAGAGTCTGATATGTCTTGTTACTTTCAACTACTCTTTTACAGCAGAGACTATTTAATGCAACAGACGCTATCCATCATATGCTTTATGACATTTTTTTTGAGCCACTTGGATCTATCATACCCATTTCCTTTAAATTTATTGCTTCCTTTTTTCTTTCTTTCAAGTACATATTCTTTCATTAATTTCTCATTCTCTTGCATTCAAAAGAGCTATCTAAAATCACACAAGATCTTCCTCTGCATTTATGATACACTCTACCAAAATTATTCACATGCCCATTTCTATATAGTCGAGTTTATTCTATCTCTCCATCTTAAAATAAATTATTTATTTATTATATTTTTTATTTGACTTGTTTATTAACTTTAACTCATAAAATAATTCACACATTTAATGAAATATTTAAATCGAGACTGAGTAGTATAATCTTTCGCCAGCTGGAATTTGATTATCTGTGAAGCAAATAATTTAAAGGTCTGCATTATTGAACCAATACTAATAAATAAGATCTGCATTTGAAAAAGGAAAGTATAAACTTTATCTTTCTCAAATTAGATATAAAGAATAATTTCAAAGTTTATCAATTTAGTTTTAATTTTTAATTAAAAAAAATCAATTTTTTAATTAAAAAAAATCAATTTTTTAATTATAATTTTTATTTTAAATTGAGTATTTGATCTGAATTTTTTGCACCGCAATTCTCAATATATTTTAAATTTTTATATCAACATTGCAATTGAAACTAAAGTATTGGTGATTTGTTTTAGAGTTTAATGCATAGATAATATAAAATTATTTTACATTATTGTAGAATCATAATTATTTAATTTATCATATTATATTACACAGTTTTTAAATCAAAAATATTTATTGAATATTTTATCAACTTGATAAATTTTTATCAATTGTTAGTATAAAATAAATTTATACCAATAATCCATCTCATTTAAATCATTTATTTTAAAAATAAACTTTTGCAGCATTTTAACATCATATGAGTTATTTGGGCACACACAATTAGAGCTGTCAAAAAAGCCCTCAAACTACAAGGCCCCCTTATTTTTTTTCTTTTATTATTAGGCCCCCTATTAAAATAATATTTTAAGGGGCCTCATAATTTTGGCTCATTATTTCATGGGGCCTAAGGGAGGGGGCCCTAAAGGCACATAGGCCCCCAAAATTTTGTTAATTTTAAGATTTTTTTATCGAAAAAAAAAATCAAAAACTTTTTATCAAAAAAAAAAAAAGGAAAATTTTATCGAAAAAAAATGGGAAATTTTTTATCGAAAAAAAATTGGATATTTTTTACCGAAAAAAATCGGAAATTTTTAATCGAATAAAATCGGACATTTTTTATCGAAAAAACAATAGACATTTTTATCGAAAAAAAATCAGAAAATTTTTATCAAAAAAAATCGGAAATTTTTTATCGAAAAAAAATCGGACATTTTTTATCGAAAAAAAATCAGAAATTTTTTATCAAAAAAAATGGGAAATTTTTATCAAAAAAAATCGAACATTTTTCATCCAAAAAAAGTCGGACATTTTTTATCGAAAAAATTTGGAAATATTTTATCGAAAAAAAATCGAACATTTTTTATCGAATAAAATTGGACTTTTTTATCGAAAAAAAATCGGAATGCTTTATCGAAAAAAAGTCGGAAATTATTTATCGAAAAAATTTTGGATATTTTTTATCGAAAAAAAATCAAAAATTTTTTATCGAAAAAAGTCAGAAATTTTTTATCAGAAAATTTTATCGAAAGAAAATCAGACATTTTTATCGAAAAAAATAAATCGATTCTTTTTTTAAAAAAAGTGGGCCTATGGGCCTCCTAGGCCCCTAAATTTTTAGGGGCTTTTAGTTTAGGGGGCCTTGCTTTTAGGGACCTTTTAAATTATTATTTTTTTTGGCCCCCTTAAAATGTGGGTCGGGGCCAATAATTAGGGGGCTTGTCAAATTGACAGCTCTACACACAATTGAGATCATATAAAATA
This sequence comes from Cicer bijugum, assembly GCA_037974875.1. Lineage (NCBI taxonomy): Eukaryota > Viridiplantae > Streptophyta > Magnoliopsida > Fabales > Fabaceae > Cicer > Cicer bijugum. The sequence goes on along the minus strand of JBBPBT010000938.1, from coordinate 3,651,766 downwards.
TATCTTGAATTTAAAAAAAAAAAAAATTTCTTGAATCAATATTTTTACCTTATTATCATCATCTGCGGGATTATTTTTTATATATTTTTTTTACATCAAAATATTCTATTTCTAATTAATATTATCTCATTGCTCTATTTTTGGAGTTTGTGACCTATCGAAGAAATAAATTCTTTTAGATTTAGTTGAAGATTGCTTGTCCGGAAAGCGATCTTGCACTAGAGTAATTTTGTTGTTGTTGTTTTAATAATTATTATATCATTTTAATAATTATAATTATTTATTTAATGAATTAAAATTAATTAAAGTAATAAATAATAATAATAACAAAATTATTATATAAAAATAATTAAAATTAAATATAGTAAATTATATTATAAATTTCAACGAAAATACATTAAAAAAGAAAACAAAATTATATTATAACATGAAACAAAATACATTAAATTAACTAAAAAAAATATATAGAGAAAAAATATCAAATTTATATTACTAATGTCTACCTAGATGACTTCTAGTTCCACATATATGATTTCGTCAAACTCGTTTAGCTCTGAGTTGAGGTTCTTCTGATTCATCCTGATTTTGACCATTATCCTCAGTATAAGTTGTAAGTGGATTATAACCACTACCATTTGCTTCCATATAATTTTGAGGCTGAGGATTATACATATAATCAAACACGACAAAAGTCGACTCATGAGTTGTGCACTGAGTTCTAAACAAATTATAGAAAAGCTCACTTTCTGTCGGATAATCGGGTGTTGGTATTTCTATCATCGACGAAACGTAGTACTGAGTCAGTGGTGGATTGTAATATGGAACTTTTGTAGGGACATGTAGGTGAGGTGATGATAGAAACGATTGTGCTATGTTTTGTTGTTGTGGGGTTGATTGAGAGGTCGACTGCACATAAATATATGATGGCGGTTGCAAACGGTGATCACAGAGATATTGTTTGACAAATGTAAATAATTTGGTGGGTTGGCTAAACCAAATCATATATTATGTGCTATGACATAAAACACCTTATACGATCTTACTTTGGAACACATAATTGTAACACTCATTCCAATGTTTAATTTATTCCCTCCAAACTCAGTTTCAATTGTCATTCACACAATGCCTCATGTCGATCTCATGGTACATTTTCATGTCCTCTGGTGGTTGTGGTATTTGTTGATGGAAGTCGAACTGAAATGTGACTGAATCTATGTGATGTTTTTCAGCAATATGATAACAATGTAGATATGTATATGTAATCCAAGTGATCATCTTTTCTTCTAAAACTTCATGTTGAAACCTAAGATAAGGTCTTCAATAGAACTGATATTTATAAAAAGAAGCTAAATTAATTATAATAAGTATAAAAAACAAAACATTAAAAAAGTTAAAATAAATGTGAATGAATATATTAGTTCCTCAACCATCGTGTGATCAATTATTTTTCGGTATCATTTTATATTGTTATGAAGAACTTTACCAAAATTGAAATCGCCAGAGTTAAATATATTGAATATATTAAAAAAAATTAATAATATAATAAGCAGTTGATTTAAAAAAAATATAAAAAATATAAAAATTATTTAAAATAATTATCTTTGTGCAAGTGTTAGAAATCACAAAATTATGAGGAGTTGGTATCCATTTTTATTTAAGTGCTCCACTTATAATTCCTCTAATTATATTTTCTAAACGAACGAGAGTCAATCCAAATTGATTTTATAAGAGATGCTACGAAATGAATACGTTCAATGCTTTGAGTAATTCTGAAACGACTTGCGGTACACATTGGGATTACAAATATAGGCATTAATACAAATTTTATCAAATTAAATCACAAAGTGATATAAATATTGATCTCTCTTTTAAGTAGTTCTATTACTATGTCACATTAAAGGTACAATATTTTGTTGATGTGTAAGTCACACCACAAGGAATAGTTTTATTTTATTAACTATAACTTTTAACATTCCTATTTATCATCTTCCTTAAAGCATGAAATTAAAAAATAAAATAAAAAATCTTAAAATCCAAAACCACACTCTCTTCACCTCCCAAAAAAATTTATATTCCCCAATTTATTCTAAAAACTCTAACAAAACTTTGTTGTTGAATGTTGCCTTACTTATGAATAACAAGTTCAAATGGGATGATGATCATCAATTTCTTGATTTTTTATTTTAAGTTTCACATGCCTAATTTTTGCGTTGATATGATGTGTTGATTTTAGGACTGATGTATTGTTGGGTTTTTATTTAATTTTGGCTTTTCATTTAAAATTTGAAACAATATAATAAAAGCTTTAAAAATATAAATTATATTTTTTAATTTGAAATAATATAATAATCATTTTTAATTCACATAGACGTCTGTCACATCACCATTTTTTTGACATATAATTAAAAAAATGACAACTCATCATGATTTAGACTCAAATTCTGTTTGAGACTAGTTCGTTTGAGGAACTATTTTTGCGATTCACCTGAAATAGGGGACCAAAAATCTAATTAAGTTTTATTTTATGAAATCCATGTAAGTGATTTTCTTCCTCCATTTCACAATAGTATAATATACATTTTTTATGATATATTATCTTTCTGATATCAACAACTTTTCAATACTATATAAAACATTCAAATAGATTGCTCATTCTAACAGGGAATAAAGGTATCTTTAGTTTTATTTTTGAAGTAAGTAAAATTATTAACTTTAAAATTTAGAATTTATTTTGATATATTTTGTTGTTATCGAGTCAAATTATTTTATTTTTAAAATATTTTAACTTAAAATCATAATTTAAAATTTATATATTTTTTTTAAAAAAATTAATTTTTAGCTATAAATTTATCGTTTAATTTATTTTTAAATAAATATAATTATAATCCCTTTATCTTCAACATATTTATGGTAAAAATCAATTTTAAAAATTAATTTTTTATTTTTGTCACAGTAGACATAATCAAACAATAAATATATGACGTGTATGTACCCAAAAAAACAAATGACATGTGTAGTAGTTGTAACAAAACATAGTCTCTTTTTTTTCTCGTTGAAAGCGATTTATGAATCCTTTTACGGCGCCAAGGTAACAGCTGCATGTGCAACTGGTTTGGTTTTTTCTTAGTTAGTTGGCATTTCAAACAAGTTCGATAGCCAATATGATTTCCTTTTTGAGATTATTTTCTTGTTGGGGCAGTCTGATTAAACCATTAAGGGGACACCGTAATGTCCATAGGAAAATCACATAAACATACGAACTGAGTGAAATTTAAAAACCAAATCAGATATTCTGTGTCAGGCAGATTAAAGGGAAATCAGATCACAGCGACTTGTTATATCTTTGTGCTAGGTAACTCTCTTCTCTTGTTCCCTAACTTCAACTTTTTCTGAAAAAAAAAAAAAACTCCACAATCTTAATTTTATGTTAATCTTAATAAAAATAATAATATATACAAGAGTTCCTAATTGGTTGACAATTTCAAGTAAGTATTTCAACCATACAGTTATTTTTTAAATATCGATTATTAAACGAAACACATATTTCATACACATTAATAATAGATTTTTTTAACTTTCTCATTCTAAAGAATTCGATCGAAATTTGAATAAAATTTAACTAATAATTATTTGAATTTTAATTTAGACAAAAAGTAAGTACAATTTAGATTAATATTCATGTGTTTTATGATGAATGTTATTTTATTTTATTTCACATTCCTGTTAAAAATGACTATAAATAAAGTTAAAAATAAAAATAATTTTAAGAAATTATTTTATCAACTATTGATCTGTTTATTACTATCATAAATTC
>JBBPBT010000938.1:3610287-3627558 GCA_037974875.1 Cicer bijugum | reverse complement strand
TTGGGACAGATATTAGTCACTAATAAATATAAAAATAAATAAAACACTTAACATATATTTATCATTGATCAATTATTTAAAATACTACAGGATAAATTTATCATTGATATATAAAAAAATATTAAATAAATATTTATTACTAATAAATATAACAAAAACACATATCAAAAGATACATTTATTTTTTTAATATCTTCTAAATAAATCTAAGAATAATTATAACATTAAATATAATTTATTATTAAAATCATACACAATTAATATTTATCATTAATTAATCATCTGACATTAGTATCTTTTTTAATATCTTATACATGAAAATCAGAAGAATTATAATATTCTCAATATAAAAAGCTATGCACATCTTGAACTAAGAAATTGGATCTCTGCGTGAGTCTCGTACTTGTAATGAATAATGAAGTTTACATAATCCGGTCTCATGCTTATCTCACTGTTGGCCTAAGGCTGAATAGAGCTACACAAGAAAATGCCATACAAATCTAGTTGATATGTACAATAAACACTACATAAATATAAGAGAACTTTTCCTATTATATTCAGACAAGTGACACTAGAAAATTAAAAATATCTTAGTTAAAAGGGGCAGCTTTGGAAAATACTTGCCAAACTCACCAAAATACCCAACAGAGCAATGATGAACCTTGGACTGCTGTAGTTTGTATCAACTCTAGATTGGAACATGTGAAGGAAGCATATCTTAAGCCCATGTTATCTCATGTCTCAACCAGTTCAACAAAAGCTTCACATTTTTTCTCGCCCATGCCACGTGTCAGCACTCCCCAGTTTCCTCAGGGCAACAACACATATGGCAACAAAAAGGGGATCCCAAGTTGCTATTTGCCTTCAAAATTTATCAGCAAATTGTCAGAACCTGTTCAGTAAACTAAAATTATTCAGTGAATACATGGATAGTCATGATGGATGCAACGATAGAAATGAGTTATAAGGACTATGCAAAGTTGCAAACAAACTAAAATGACAATCTCACGAAAATTCAGGTTCTGAAAAACATTTTGAAATTTCACCTTTATGTTTAAAACATATGGCCACAAGGATTATTTCAGTTCCATAAGCCCACTACTTCTTTAAAAAGTACACTCCATCCCGAAGTTCTAACTTCTCCTCGGAGACTAGACCAGATAAAAAGCTTTGTAGTTGTTGGAGTGATTTGTCATATGGAGGATCGGCAATGCAAAACATCTGCAGTAATTGAATCACATAATTAATCTTGTTGATCATGTTATCGGTGTCCGAACATTTATATCGGTGGTAAAACCATTTTTTTAAATCAATAGTATAGGTGTAAAACCATTCTTACCTTGAGAGTATTGTGAATGCGATCTAGCGCCATGCTACCAAAGTTTGTGAGCATCCCCATGATAAATTTCTGCCATAAAATAATACATGTTAGATATCGTTATTTGTATGCATTGCATATTCGCTCATGTTTGAATACTTCAATAAACATAAACGAGAAGCTTGTGCAGCTCCAACCACCATCATAAGGCATAAGATTTATTATATATTGGAAAAACAACGAGTACATGCTAATGATGAAAATCGACTGCTTTTATTTATCCAGAGAACTTCAATTCTCTTATGGTGTTCCTTCATTCAATGGTTTTAACTACCCATGGCAACCATTAAGAATTGCTACAACCTATATATTATCCACCAAAGATTAAATATATTATACTAAAAGTTGCAATTCAATCTTAATAAAGAACATTATTTCATGTACCTCATACACAGTCATCTCCTTCCGAAGTTGATTTTCTACCGAAGCCACAGATCTCTCTTCCTCTTCATCGCCTCCAAGAAGTTCCTGAGTATTGCCATTGCCTCCTCCATTTTTACTTGTTTCAGCCATGTTTTCCATAATGGTGTATACATGGTCAGAGGAATCTCCCCCTGGCGACTCTGCAACGATCCCCTGTATACAAAAAGATAGCCACGACCACGAGTGAAGTTACACCTTCACTGCTATATTGAAGACTTGTAGTTTTAAAAATTGAATCCGTATCCAATCGAACAGCAAGTTATGCCATTGAAGAATACAAATGATCATCCATAAATTAAAACTACCATCAATAATAGTGTACCTTGCTTATCCAAAAATGTATTCTCCTATTTAATACATCCACAGGTATCCCGATAGCAGCCGCGAGGTTTTTAGAGGTCCAACTGAAAGCAGGAATATAAAATTACTGTACAGTCAAAACAACAGACTAAAGGTATATTGATAGATTGTTAAGGTACCTCGTTTGATCTTGAAATTTCATAATGATAGATGCAAGAACAGGTGCTACTGTGAATTGCAATACCCTATCTTCAAACAGCAACTCCAGCTAAACCATTGGACATGATAGTATTAGGAAAAAATACAGAGGTAAAACTGTAAAAGGCGGGAAAGGGGCAACACTACTAATCAAATTCAAAAAACTGTGCTAAATATCTTCAGAAAATTCGATCTTGGAAAAGAAATAGTGCAACTAACCTTGACAGTCCCGAGACTTTTTTTCCACTGAAGCTTGCGGGGTGTTTTGATTTCACTAAATCTCTTTGCATAATCGGAGAGAAGCTGGTCAACTTGTTCAGGTAGGTTAAGGGGCTCATCCTGTAATTATTTTTAGAGTCAATCATAGAACAGAGAAAGCTTTGCAGGACAACAATGCAATAGATAAATATATTTTGGTTGAACAATTCATTTTAAATTATCATAGTTCTGGAAGTTGTGCTTCCAATTGAGTGAATCTAAATAAAAAAAAAAACGGATTGATAAACCGATCAGGAAAAAAAAAGACTATAAAAGCAGAACTAGTTGGACTTCAAGAAAAGATAAAGCAAACTCTTGTTCGTTTGAAGAAACTCTCCATAAGTTTACATGGAATAACAATGGCACAAAATATTAAGAAATTTTGATATTGTTTAAGCTTCTCGAAAAAGAAACAACCGAGATTTCAAACCTGATTTGATGTGTTTATACTTTTATTTTCTGAAAGAAAGTTCAGGTGCTGTACAGCATCAACTTCTTGTATATAGTAGTGACTAGTATGTTTACTTTTGGAAAATATAGATTAGCCTAAACATAATGGACAACAGTTAAATATGAATGGCAAGAGTGGAAAAGATGAGGACATGAAAAGAAAAGTTAACTTAAATTTTGGACTAGAATTGCTTAAGATAAGGTGAGGATGAGTTGCCTAAAATGATTTGGAATTACAAACTACAGTACTGAGTAAAAGGAGAACCCTTATTTGAATTTATAATCTCTGCCTCTCTCAGGTATATAGATGTGATTCTTATTAAACAAAAAGCAGTAAAATGTAGTCATTTGGTACTGCTAAGCAGTGATAAGCACATATAGCAGTAAACAAAATCTAATTGAAGATTATTTATTAGTATTTTCTTCTAAGAAATAATATTAATTAATGAATCAAACTATAATATACATACAGGCTGAGTAATGAAAACTATAATTTGAATCATAATTTACATAAATCATTTTTTTCACATTATCTGAAAAACCGAAATAAAAAATTATCAATAAAATGATTTTATCTGCTGACCTGAATTGGAGGCCAGAAATTAGAAGATATGATAGTGGCAGCTATTTTATCCATGGATATTGCATTGTCTTCGGCTTCAACACCTAAGTGCGCATAGCCAAATTTTGGTGAAAAGGACTTGAAGTAAATAATAGTTAAAACTATCTTTAGTAATGATCACAAATAAGGGATAATTGAACTTGGAAATTACTTGTCTGAGAGGGCTGACTTATGGTAGCTTTAATGTTAGTGTTGACTCTCTTTGAGCCAATTAGATCATTGAGCATAATCTCACATTTTTGTAGGCTGCTCTCTCCGAAGTGTATCTGCAGAAACAAAGTATTAAACAGATGTTTGCATAGGAACATCAAAATTAAGAATGACTACACAAAAAATGATAAAATATTAACATATCCTGTTAAACAAAAAGGTTTTGTTTGAATAAGTACCTTAAGGAGTTCGAGAGTTCGTATCTCTGAGTCAATATCATAATCAGATTTATTTAGAAGTTTCTCAGCAAGCATAGTTCGATATTCATGAACTAATTGATCTTTTGAACCAATTATACCAACAATCATCCCAAGTATATCAACCTTCCTTTGGTTTCTGCTTCCCTTCAATGGATCTGCTTCCACAGGGTCAGGTTGCCATCTGCTTGGAAAACCACATTTCGAAAAAACATCAATTACATAAACTGGCCGGAAGACCACATCCGAAAGAACAGTGAAAACTGCCAATCAATATACCGTGCAGCATTGATCCATGCTTGCCTATCATCAGTGTTAAAATCATCGTCAATACCAAAATTCTCTTGAATTTCTTCATCTCTATTCAACTCTTCAAGAAGGCTATCTCCAGGATTTCCAGATGCACTCGAATTTCCACCTGTCCCATCTGTCAGCATGGTGACTATGCATTTTATTGTATCTCTCCTTCCTCGTAGATAGTCTCTTATTGGTTCACCAACTGCCTCAAGGAAAACACCTGCAGGATCTATTGTCCTTAGGGCTTTAATAGTCGAAACATATTGGTGTAATATATCATTGGTTGATGCGCCTGCAGTAAGAAGGCGATAACGCAGTGCAGAAATAAATGACTCCACCAGCTTTGAATGTTGTCCAGTGTATTCAAGACAAAGTTTTAAGTCTTCAATTGCAGGAGAGCTTCAAGTATCATCAAAGACAAAAGGAAAATAAATGCTCAGAAGACAATGCATAAACAAATGAGATATGATCTAGCAAAGAATTAGTTTGTTATGACTCAAACTGAGGTTTAAACATGCAACTGGATGAAGCATTGGTTATATAATTAAATTAAATTTTAATTTTTTATCCAGTCATACAACCAAAACAACAATTTTCAGAAGAACATGTCAAAGCGTAGAACAATCGTCAATCACCATTCTCCTCATACTACTGCAGGAAGCTATACCCACAGAACATGTTTCTGTCAATATGGTTGACCATGCCATTCAATTTATTAAGACATAATAGAAGGAAATTAATTTTCTAACACAAAAGCAAGAAGGAAAACGGGGAATTACAATTAACAAACTACCTCTCGGGATAATCGACAATTATCTCAAATAATTTAGCTATCCTTAAATCTTGTAGTGTTTCATAAGCAAAATATTCCAGCCGCAACTTCCATCTGACAAGACCTTCAGAGGGAGTATCAATTCCAGGACAACACGACGATGGTTGTGGTGCTAAAGGTGATTTGAGACCTGATGAAGTACTTTCATAACTAACAGAGTCGCCAAGATAAACAAGAAGGGCGTGAAGAAACTGGAGAGGAACAGCCTGAATGATTCCAGTCATAAGTATCATATGTTAGAATCACGAAAGCATTTATTCGCCGAAACAGACTTGCACAGGGCACAAATCACGAAATCGACACACCTACAGAACATATTTGCACTACAAACCTGTATCCAACTTTGAATAGATTGTAGGACAGAACTCCTAAAATCATCTCCGGCTACATCATATACTTTTGCCTGTATCCATACAAATGACCCGCCCAAATATTATACTCAAACAAAAACACATAATAGTTGTAACATAAAGGTGAAACCAAACTTGATAAAAGAGACTGAGGAAAACTGGAAGATCCAGATTTCGAATTTCATAGATAAACATGCTCACCTTTAGTAGTAAAAATATAGCAGAAGCATAAGCATCTTCAGCCATAGAGGTAAATCCAAGACTTCTGAGATCAAGAACAACTTTTCCAATGTTCTTCACCAATCTACTGTTTTCTGAGAACCGACGGTCGCTATTGCACTCATCAACATCCATCTCACCATCTTTGTTGCATGTTTTTCCTTTTTCATCCAAATCCATGCCATCCTTATTTTCAGATACATCATCAGTGAAGTCTCCATCCATGATTGTACTTAACTCTTCCAACCTTCTTTTAAAATACCAATGCAGTATAACTGATCGTAGTGAATGAAAAAGAAAAACAAGGCAAAAAACAAAACAAAGTGTTACGTACATAATAAAAGAATATAAAAAAAGGGGATTGGTAATAACAGGAAGGACAGTAGCTATATTTCTAAAAAAGCAAAACTTTCAAGCAACTAGAATGTTTTTAAGAAAATCAAAGAAACCATTGCACTATGAACTGACCTATATCCCTGGTTTTTAGAGCTTAATGCATCAAATTTCGATTGTAAAATTAGGCATATAGTGATAACCAAGGGCATTTTGACAAGATTCTACAATCAAAAGTTGAAAGCAACTAATGTATTTATAGTATGAAATGACAAACCCTCATTAACATTATCATTATCATAAAAGAACAATAAACTGCTTACAAACCAGGAAAAACCCGAGGAAGTGTAGCCATAAGAACAGAAGAGACAATCCATTGATACTTAGAGGTAAGGTAATTTCTTTCAGCTTCAAAATTATGACTTTCCTCCGACATTTTATCCTTAAAAGATTGTAAAGCATGGACCAAAATTAACAAGCACTTTTCTTGAAACTGTTTCTCCAAAGAGATTTCTTCCAAAGCATTATACAACACATTCTCAATCTCATCCTCGTCAATCTATTTCATAAAAAAAAAAGTAAATGATTAGTACTGACAAAATACAACTTGTATCCAAGTTACAACATTATCGAGTCATACTCAACAAGAAGTATTTAATTAGTCTGTTCTAGCTTTATCGTATTCTTGCATGCTATGATGTTCGTTTAATTTGGATGAACGAGTTGCTATAACTCCATTAGCACTGCTAAATTAAACAATCATTTTGGTGTCTCATTGTGTATGGTGTTGTAACAATAGTAGTTGAATGTATCAAAATTAAAAAAACATATATAAATATTTCTTTATTAATCATTTTGGTGCTCAACATTGAGATATTTACTTTAGCAATTGATGAAAAGTAAGGTTCAGAAATACTCACATTGAAATCATCATTCTTATTTAAACCAACAAAATCGGCGTAAGGAACAAAATGCCGCCAAAACCTCGATGCCCCATTTCGTTCAAAAGTTTCCTAAAACCAAAGGGAACAATATAAATTCAAACTTTACAATGTAAGAAGTGAAATGTCTAGTTGGGTATACCTCTAAGACTCGGAGAAAGTGGTCACGAACGAGTGATTCGAGGCCGTGTTTGCAGAGAGTGTGAACTTGAGAAACAAATTCAGAACCGAATGATAGGTCTCCAGCACAGCCGAGAAGTGATTGTGTGGCGTTGCAGAAGGCGTTGTAGCTGTCAAAGATTTCGTGAAGTGCGTCTTGGTTTAGAGTGTCTAAAAACCCTAGATTGAACAGAGATGAATGATATTCCTCCATTGCTATAATGTGAGTATGTGAAGTTGAAATTGTCAACAATTGACCATTCTTTTAATCGCTGATACCACGGTGTGACTCCTCTACACTGGGTTTGTATTTCGGTGTTGGGGTTTTGGTAGAGTGGAAAAGAAAGTGAGAGAAGAGGAAAACGAGAGAAAGCTATTATATTTTTCACCGTTTGGTTCAAGTCCGAAAATGGAGAGGAAAGAAAACTCTGTGATCCAAGCTGGTCCACATTTTAGTTTGGATTTGGCTATAATGTGAGGTAATCTATAATTAATTGGTTTTTTTTACTCAGCTCAATTAAACCAGTAGGGTTGGACCGGTTAGTTGAAACTTCCTTCTAGTCCTAAGTAGATAGTATTGGTGATAAAAGTAACTTCATAAAATTGATGAATTAGACTCATCTTTAAGTTTTCGTCTATATTTTATATTTAGATTGAATGCTCTAATTTTTATTTTTGTTTTATAAATTAAAATATTCAAATATAAAAAAGGATATGTGGGGTTGTTCCATTGGCCTACTAAGCCCACATGGCTAAGGCCGAGCTTGATTAATTGTAGCACAGTTCAAAATGAATGGGCGTCCATATGATCTTCCGAGGAAGATTGGATTTTATATTCGTACAAAGTATAAATCCTACCTTCCATTTATAATTTTTCCCCTTCAATTTATTAAAATACTCTTAAGTGAATAAAAAAATTATAATAAAATTAAAAATATAAATTATTTCTTTACATTTTCAAATTTTTGAAAAAATTATTTTTTAATATAAATTTTAAATTTTCAGTAATTATATTCCAATATCCAATTGAAAATGAAATTTCTAAAAGTTATTTTCAACCAAAAATTTGAAATTTCATATAGTTATACTTCAACCGAAAATTAAAATTTCTGATTGAAAATAATTCCTAAAAATTTTATTTTCAATATTGAAATAAAACTTGAATTTTTGGATGAAATTTCTAGATTACTTTTTTTTTCTTTTGATTTTTCAATTTTTTTTTTGTAATATGTTAGTAAATAATTTATTTTATTACATAATATAGTATAATGTAGTATGTATGGTTTAATATATTTATAATATAGTTTAGAACATGTCTTATTATGGAGGAGTCCAAAAAAAATTTATGTTAGAATATTGAATTTTTAGAGTGTTGTGATTTACTAATTTTGGAAACAATTTATTTAAAATATTTGATTTACTGATGTTAGGAACACTTAGGTTTAATTTGATGTATTAAAAATTGTTATATAATAAAATAAAATAAAATAAAAATACTATAATTGGTTGTTTTTCCATCTCTACTTAAAAAAAAAATTAAAAATCCTAAATAAAAAATTAATAAATTATGTATAAGAAATTTCAAAGTTTGAAATTTTCGGTAGAATAAAATTATCTATTACAAATTTCAAAACTTAATTTTTCAAGGAGTTATTAACTACCGAAAATTTTATTGGCAAAATTTCCGGTACACAAGTTACAATACCAGAAATTTTGTTAGCGAAATTTTGCGCCTTGAAAGTTCTTGAACGCAAATTACACCACAAAAAATTCTGAAAATACAATTTTTGATAGTGTTAACTTGTGAATCGAATTTTTTGGAGAAAAAAAAAATAAGCACTGAAAATTTTGGTGAGGGGTACAATTTTGGAAGTCCCTCATAGGAGGGATGATGCACATTAGTAATGTTTATAAGGGGGAGATATGTCAATTGGGATATGACTCAATAAATATTCAATTTTGTGAAAGGGTGAGAATACTTGCAAATTGATCATCACACACGTGCGCCACTGTGGTATGACCTGAGCTTGAGACTAGGCTAAGTGGTGTATTGTTTTTTAGAATCGGGAAAATTAAAAATATATTTGCATGCATTTTCTCTCATTAATACGTTGTACACGTGTCTGCCTTCCACCGAATCAACATTTGATCCGGTCAATTCCTTCTCCAAATTGGTGCATCAATTTTTGTCTTTTCACATTATAGTTTTATGTGGATTCCCACATTAGTTTTTTCCCGGTCAAAACCTAGCAAATTTCGAATTTCAGTTTTATGTGGGTCTGGTTTACTGGATTGCACATTTTTCTCTCCTTCAATTGCAAAAATCCTCAATAAATAGATAACTCTGTTCAGTTGAAAAAGCACCCCAAAAGTACTCTGAAATCTGAGACTTTTCACAACTTATCTCATTCTACTTCATCCTCTTTTCTTTCTTTTGAGTGGTCATAATACCATATTACGAGTGACAACTATTAAGTGCCATATTAGATGTGTAATTATATAATGATTTTTCTATGGTGCAGTAAAACTCCGATACAATTTGTCTGAGCTATTTTATCTTTGAGATTTTGTGATTGGTAATCTATTTTGTGCAATTTAAATAGTGCCGCAAAATGTCTTAAAAAGAGTGACGTAATTCGCGATTCAACACTGTAATATCTTTGATGACATAAATTTATTTTAAAACTAACGAGTGGGGAGTTGGGGCTTTTGTGGACAAGTTATTTGGTTTGTTTAAGGTGTAAGCTATAAGAGATTGAGGGGACCATTCTTGTTGTTGGGAGCGGTAGGTTCTCTTCTTGGTAATTTAATAAAAAAAATTCCTTTTTGTTGGCATATCTTGGACTAAGATAAAAGAGTTGACTTTTTTTTTTTTTTTTACAAAAAGAATTGTGTACTGTATTTTGAACAATAGTCATGTTACATTGTAGTGTTTATGTATGTCTCGGTTAAAATTTTTGCTTCATTATATAGGTCGAGAGAAAATGTGTGAGGGGCAGTGTCAAAAAACATGATATTGAAATTTTTGAATATATGGAAGGATAGGAGAACTTATGCATTGAAGGAGAAAATTAAAAATAATTTATTAAGCACAAACCGAGATAATGGAACATGGATCATTTTTGCAACTTAGAACACAAATTGGGGCTTAAAGTTACTTCTACCATGATTTTTGTGTTTCTACCGTTCCACTTCTACAAGAAGACAATAACAGAGTGAGCGACTTAGTTGATACAAAATGAAAGTTGACATACAAGATGACTAAAGTTTTAAGAGAATGAGCGTCTTAGTTGAAACAAAATGAAAGTTGACATACAAGATGAATAAAGTTCTCACAATACATTTTCAAGGCTCATCCAAGGTTTTTTTTTTATTAAAAAAAAATAACAATATTTATTTATTCAAATTGATAAAATATATAGATACAATACAAATTTAATGTTGCTAAAATAAAATAAAAAATGATTAATCTATAAACAAACTCATAATAATCAAACATACATATTAATAACACAAAATGACAACATACCTATAAACTTATAAATATGATAAAATTTATGTGTCTTGAATACTCATGTATCTAAATTTATAAAGTTGACGATACTAAAGTCATTGATTGAAATCGATATTAAATTAAATCTACTTTGTTGATGTGAAACAAACAAATATCACACAAAAATGAAAAAACAAAAAGTGTTGCACTAAGACAATAACACAAAAAAACGTTATAAGATGAAATAAATAGAAAACTTAAATTTTTGTGGAAGTCACTTATTATCAGAAAATGAAAAGAAAAAACGACTTGAAAGGGTGATTATGAACCAAAGAATGTCATAAATCATCTCTTTCTAATAGATAAAGAAGAAAAAACTTATGATTATATTTTGGGAGAACGGCTTTGACTGTTTTGCATCAAGTTAAAAAAAAATCATGAAGTTAAATACATGAGTCAATGATTAATGTTAAGAAATATTAATCAACAGTACTAAGACAATGGTAAAACCACTAAGGTGTTAGTGGTTTATACAACTTAGCTAGCTTTTATGATATAAATCAAGATGGTATGTAGGATGTGTGCAATTTCTTTTTCAAGCTACCACGAGGCTGGTATTGTAATTGTGTTGCAACATTTTGTTTTTTGTTTTTGCTCAAGTAAAACTCAAACAATATTTTCTCTGCTCTTCTTAAAGCAAAAGGGGAGTTATAAATTCATCTGGGCTTTATTATAGAGAACAAAAGGATGCATATGTCTGGTTTCACTTTGAAAGAGGTCTGCATTATGTGATTAATAACGATAGATGGGGTTGGATTGTATTGATTTTTTGCAATCAAAATGATATTGCTTCTAACCTACCACCACAAACTGTGCTTAAAATTACCATCTTTATTGTATCTTTAACTACCAAATTATGCTGAGTGCGTGTAGGGGACATTTCATAGTTTGATATTTGTCTTCTGTATTATTTATATAAAATGAACAAAAGATAATTAAAGTCTCACAATTTTTATTATGATTTCTTAATCAATGAAATTCACTTATCGTGTTTAATAGTTCAGTCTTTTAAGTGATATTTGATCATATGTAAGATAGTTATTTTAAAATTTTTATCAATTATTACATGGCTCGTATATGATACTTCATAGACTTATCAATGAGAATTGTCTTGTGTTTTATAGTTATTGTAAAATTTATATCCGTCATAATTTGTCCTTGTATGATAGTTCAATCGCACCAATTAGAATTTGACATAAGAATAATATTTCAGTTTCATGTGTCAACTCACTGCGTATATAAAAAAAAAAAAATTATCGTTAAAAACATTTCTCGTATATGATAGTTCGAATTAAGAGTGTCAACTTGCTTTGCATAAAAAAAATAATTTAAAAAAAAACAAACAAATGTATAAACTTATCTAGTGTAAGATAATTATTTAAAAAAATTTATCATTAATTTTGTCATGGGAATGATATCTCATTCTTATAAGTGTCACCTTGTTAAATGTATGACAATAGTTTTTATGAGCTACACCTTGTCTCATATTTTTT
This sequence comes from Cicer bijugum, assembly GCA_037974875.1. Lineage (NCBI taxonomy): Eukaryota > Viridiplantae > Streptophyta > Magnoliopsida > Fabales > Fabaceae > Cicer > Cicer bijugum. Next base: position 3,615,346 of record JBBPBT010000938.1, on the reverse strand, counting down.
TTTGTGAGTAAGTTATCTCCTATATGATAATTATGTTAAAAGGTTACTAGCTAAAACTTATCGTATGTATGATATTTCAATTTCGTAAGTGAAAGTTTGTTTTGTGTATGATAATTATTTTAAATTTTTTTATCAGTTAGAGTTTTTCACATGTATGAAAGTTAAATCATATCACTTACAATTTATTCTTGTGAGATAATTATTTCGAGAATTTGTCATGTATATAATAGTTCAATTTTTTCAGTGACAATTTATTTTGTAGATGATTAATTAAAAAATGTATCAGGTTTGATAATTCAAATCAAAAGTTATACCATGAATGAAAATCTAATTACTTACAATTTGTCTCATGTAAGATGATTATTTTGAATTTTTTATCAATGAGAATTTGTTTCACATATGATGGTTCATATTTATTAGTAACAATTTATTTGGTAGATGATAAATCAAAAATTGTTTCATGAATAATAGTTCAATCAAAAATTGTTTCATAAATGATAGTTCAATCAAAACTTATCTCGCGAAAGATAAATCATATCACTTATAACTCATCTTATGTAAGATAATTATTTCGAACTTTTTATTAGTGAAAATTTGTCTTTTCTCATACGAATAATAAATTTCATCACTTACAACTTGTCTTGAATAAAATAATCATTTTAAATTTTTTATCAATAAAAATTTATTGGGTGTATGATATAGTTCACTTTTATTAATGACACTTCAAAAAATTCTCTAATCGGTTAATTAATGAATATAAATTATAAATATATATCCTTATTTTAAAAAAGCAAACATATTTAAAAAAGTTGGATTGAGTGATTAATTAAGAGTAAATTTAATGGGGATACAATTAACCTTTCATTTCTATTTTTTCTCTTTTATGTACATATCATCGTTAACCATCATTTGATTGGAATTATTTAAAAAGTAATAAAAGGTGTAGATTATTTATAAATGAAAATGAGAACACGTATATGTTTTCTTACAGAATAACGCCCCGCCCTCTTCCGTATGTCTCTTTCTGCACCCGTCCTCAACGACTGACGGTAAACCAACCTTGTACCACTATGTATTCACTGCATCCCGGCCTGTTGCAACTTTCAAACAAGCTTTTCTTTCAATTTTGGTATTAATTAAGAACATAATAATCTAAACAGTCCCGTTACCGACAAAATATATGTTTCTCTTTCTATTGTCCGAATCATTTGTGCCATCACTGTATAGATTTTCGGTGCAAATCCGCATACCCTACGTGGGGCACAAAAACCAGATGTTAACCGATGGCGGAAGTTTGGTAAAAAAAAAAAAAGTTTATTAAGGTGATTAAAATATAATTATGAATTTTGATTAGGTTAAAATATATTACAAAAATAAAAATATATATTAGCAATTAATAATAAAGAAAAAATAAAAGGTAAACACGGCAAAAACGTGGCGTACTACGATGATTATAATTATTCATTGGGGGATTTGATGGACCACAAGAATATGGAAAGCAACCATTCAATCCTATTACAGGTCAATTTACCTACTTATATTGAATTTTCTTCTATTCTTTTCCTCTATATTTGTACATCGCATAATGATGACATTAAGTTATATAGGGTTTGCATATATTATCATATTGTATCGAACAGGGTAGTAAATGAAGCTGCTAAGAAAATATAATTTAATGAAGGTAGCTTGCTTGCTTACTGGAATGCAACCCCACTCTATCGAATGCTTGACGCACACTGTTCACATCGTTCATAAATATGGATCTCTTGCAGAAATTCGGTACAACTCTTGCTGCAACAATTCTTAATTAGAATTTTAAATAAACACCAGATGATTTATATCAATAATAAATAGGTTTAATTGTAATTTTATCTTCTCATTTATATTAATTCTGTTTCAAAAGATGATAAGGTCAGGTCATTTTCCATCCATCGTCTTTCCCCTCTTATATAAGTAGTATTTGTGTTCATTTATAGAATCAACTCATATGTATTTTATATTAGAAAATATATTCAGAAAACTGGATTTGACCGGTTAAAAACCGGAGAAACCAGGAAAATCAGAGGTTCACTGCTGAACTGGTTAATTTGTTGAAAAAAAAATGAGTTACAGATGGATTGAAGAGAAATGTGCGTGAGAGATAAAGACTGAGGCATAAAACCTCATCAATATTTTAATAATTTAAGCAGTTAAGAATTAGAGATGGGTCGTGTTCTTCAGATGAAAAAAAGTAGAATCTTTAAGTTTTTTTTACTGTCAAATGACAATGTACTTGATTTAAAAAGGGTAGAATAACAGTCATCCCAATAAATATTACTACTAATTTCTTTAGAATAGAACAATAATTTATGAGCTTTTCAACAAATCAAGGTATCACGCTTTCTAAAAAAAAGCTGTACTACTACAACCATATTTTAACAGTTGCTTTCTAACTATTATTTAAAAAATTTATTTATTCGATTAGTTTGATGAGTTTTATATATATGTTTTTTAAATTCATGCTAAACTTAGTTGTTTCAATCTATTTATCTACTTACAAATACTTGAAATATAATAATTTATTGTAAAAAAATTAAAAATATATGATATTATAAGTATTTATATTAATTATTATTATTACTATATTACTCAATATAGCACTTATTAATTTTTTTTAACTGCAAACAATTCGACAAGTTCAACTACAGCTGGAGCATTCAACCTTGAACCAGTATATTATCATTTTAAGAGTTCTGAGAAACGAAAGTAGTAGTCCAGGTATTCATATGCATAAGTCGATTCGATCAACCTGATGAACTAATCGTTCAACTTCAAGTGTTTTTATTCGTGTGTTTTGGTTGTTCAGATGAACTCAAACCGACCCAACCAAACCCAAAGTGGTTTGATTTCGACAATATATTTATTATTTCAAATTAATGGATCTACAAATCTATAGATATTGATTAAAAAATTAAGATTTTTATTTTATAATTAATGTATATTTCATATATTTTTTATTTTTTTTTATGTATTGAGCGTTTCAGTACAGTTCAAAAGTTCTGAAATGTGAAGTCATTGAAGTTAGTCCTATTGTAGGAAATTTAATGTATTATAGTGTTTTGAGTTATATATTTTTGAAACTTTTAAAATAATTTAGGCTTAATTGCACTTTTGGTCCCTCTTATTATAGGTGAAAATTGAAAGTAGTTCCTCTATTTTGTTTGTCCCCAGTTTTAGTCCCCAAACAAAATTTGAGTTGAGTTGTCATTTTTTTAATGATGTATCAATGAAAAGGTAATGTGACATACGCTTACTTGGAATAAACTAATTATTATATTATTTCTGAATAAAAAAATATAATTTATATTTTTAAAAATCATTTTTATAATTATGACAATATTTTTTAAAATACAATTTAATTGTTAAAATTAAGTTAAAATAAAAAAACACCTAAAATCAAGAACCCTAAACAAATCAAAATCAAAAGCATTCACTGATGAACCCTAAAATCATTATGAACCCTAAAATCATAAACCCTAAACAGAAATTGTGAAATTGTAAAATCGTGTTCGTGTTCATCTCTCGTGTTCGTCTATCTCTCTTGTTCGTCTATCTTTATGAAGAACTAAATGCTGATTTACTTGCAATTATCAGTTGTCACTCACAACCATTTCCTCCTTTTAGAGAGAGAAAGAGAAAAAGAAAGAAATGGAGAATCTATGGCGAGCAACAACAGGTCAAGAACCAAACCCAAAAGACTACACCAGAATCCAATTCTGGTCAAATCCAAAATGCACCGGCTGGTTAACTAAACAAGGCGATTACATCAAAACCTGGCGTCGTCGTTATTTTGTTCTCAAAACAAGGCAAACTCTTATGGTTCAAAACCCCTTCTGCCGCTTCATCATCTTCCTCTGTCCCACGTGGCGTCATCTCCATTTCCACTTGTTTAACCGTTAAGGGAGCCGAGGATGTTCTTCATAAAGCATCCGCTTTTGAACTCTCTACGCCTAATTCCACTATGTTCTTTATTGCTGATAATGATAAAGATAAAGAGGATTGGATATTGTTCTTAATTCTAGATCTCATGTTGATTCTGAGGTTATTGATTATGGTCAATCTAACGCTACTTGATCGTAACTTTTGGTACCTCTTTGCATACTATTGATCTTTGTCTTAATAATTGATAACCCAAGTTGTAAAAGTATTCTTATGCATTTTAATTTTTCTTATTATCAATCAAGTTTTTTGCTTTTTGTTAAGTGTGTATGTAGGCTTTTTGGATATCTGATTAAATTTGTGGTGAGAGTGGTGGATGATCTATTCTAGTAGTGGTGGATTGAATTTTAAGTGTTTTTTATTTTAATTTAATTTTAATAATTAAATTGTATTTTTAAAAATATTGTCACAATTATAATAATAATTTTTAAAAATATAAATTATATTTTTTAATCAGAAATAATATAATAATGAGTTTATTCCATGTAAGTGTATGTCACATCACCTTTTTTATTGACACGTCATTAAAAAATGACAACTTATCATGATTTGGACTCAAATTATGTTTGAGGACTAAAACTGGAGACAAACAAAATAGGAGACTACTTTCAATTTTCACTTATAATAGAGAGACCAAATGTGCAATTAAGTTAATAATTTATGTAATATAATTTGATGACTCCGTTGAAGCCAACACATTTATCACTAGATAGATTGGTTTGTGTTTAACAAAAAATCACATAATAGCAATAAAATTTGATTAAGTTAAATAATAGATTTAACTTAATTCGACCCAACTCAATTTGTATATACCTCTAATTTCTTTTAATTAATTAATTAATAAATAATAATTGCATTATGTTAGTATTTTTGAACATAAATTAAGAAATACAATTACGATATTAAATTTATTAAAAATAGTGTAGTTTACTTAAAGTACTAATGTTTAGCATCACTCATATATTAAAAATTGAAATTAAGTAACATCTTGTTAAAAAATCTGACTAAAATTGATTGTAGAGGAAGAAAGAGAAAAATTGACTAAAAGAATTTAACTTTTTTTTTTCCTACTTCTTTACCA
>JBBPBT010000938.1:3578368-3592778 GCA_037974875.1 Cicer bijugum | reverse complement strand
ACGTTTTTATTTTTATTTTTTTATATATTATGTTTTAAATTATTTTGAATACCGTTGTAGTTTAATTTGACTATTAGTGACATTGTTTTTCAAATTATATTATAATTTAGTGAATTTTTTATTGCATGAATTAAATTGTTTGTTTAATTATTGTCAAGGATTTGATTCTCAATTTTTAATTATTGTCAAAGGTCTAAGTTGATGAGTCATCAAACAAGTTAGTAAAAAAAAACTCAATTTTCAAATTGTTCACATAAAAACTAATTTAGTTTGATTTATTTTTCTTAAAGATTAAAAATTACTTTTATTTTTCTCAAATACTGACATGGAGGTTTAAGAGTTTTTCAAGTACCAAAATGGGCCGTTACTCTAATATAAATTAGAGATGCACAAAATAGGGGATATATATTTTCTACTTTTTAATTTATGCAAATTGATTTGTTAAATATATTTGTGATAGGCAAAATCAAAACTATGTTATTTTTTAATAATAAATTTATCCTAAATACAGTTGATCGGATACGCCGAACGGTGTACCGGAAACACAATTTAATTCTACCACCCATACAGGAAATGTTTATATACCAGACAGACAGTTAGATATTTGGTAGTTTATATAAAATAAATCAAGCAATACATGCATTACTTTAATGAGTCGAGTCCTTGAGTTGGTGCAATATTAATATAGTACTAGTATATGTATGTAGTACATCATACCGTCAAGCAAATTTTAGTTGAGGCACTTGCAACACACACACACACACACACATATATATATATATATATATTGTGTCAAATTGGTGGACGGTACAATGAACTTTAAGTATACTTACTTTAGGTTAATATAAATTGGGTAAGGATCATCTCCATACCTACCTCATTTACATAATTAATGTGAGAGCATTAAAGAGTGGTGCATTGGGGGTAAATGTAATTGTGTTATGGCAAGAACTTAAATAAGGGGAGTAAGTAATGTTTAATAGGGGAAAATGGAGAAATTTATCGATTTTCAAAGAAAAAATAAAATCGAGAGCTGTTTCTCTTTTGGATAAAAAATTTATGTGGTTTTTACAGATTGACTTCTATAATAATATTCAAATTGATGAAAATAACATTATGGTTTTTACGAATAATCATTTTGGTTAATGAAGATATTTTGGTATATCAAATAATTATTTTGGTTTATATAAAACCATTCTAGTTTATGAAAAGATCATTATAATTTATCAAATGATCATTTTGGTTTTTCAAATGATTATTCGAATTTATCAAATGATCATTCTAGTTTATCAAAATATTATTCTTGTTTATTAAAATATCAATCTGGGTTATCAAGATCATTCTAGTTTATCGAATGGTCATTTTAGTTTATCAAGATCATTCAAGTTATTTTGTTTTAAGGACAAAATTAAAACAAATCATTCTCCATATTTCAAACCTCAAGATAAAAGAATATCAAGACTACTCCAAACTATAATCAAGCCCATAATTCAAACTGAAGACCCAAATAAGCAAATCAACCTCCAGATCGATATACAGATTGATGAGTTGTGAGAAATGACAACAAGGACGAAACGACGTTGTTGGACCACTTTTTTGCAAAAAGGTCAAAGTACTTCTAAGACAAACGACTAACACTTCACATCTATTCAATAACTCATACACGTTTTTCATACACACTCATAACCAATAAAGTTTTGGTTTTATAAAAGAACATTATAGTTATTCCCGATTAAAGATAGAATTAAAACATGTTGGATTTTGAGTTTCAAAAACTAAAAAAATCACAATTTATGTCACCGAAGATATTACTAGGTTGAATCGGGGATTATGTCGCCCTCTTTAAGACATTTCGTGGCACTGCCCAAATTGTGCAAGACAGACTATCAACCACGAAGTCTTCAGGATAAAACAGCTCAGATCACTGTATCAGAGTTCTACTGCACTGTAGAAAACCGTTCTAGAATTACACCCTCAATATAGAGCTTAAATCCACTCTTAATATGACGGTTAAAGTCACTCTCAATATGACAATTAAAGTCATTCGCAATATGGTACTATGACCACTCATAATTACGACATTACAATCGCTCTAGAAAACAAAGAGACTACGACATAACGATCGCTCTAAAAAACCGAAGGGACTGTGGTATAATAACCGCTCTAAAAGATGAAGGGACAGAAAGAAAAGGGAGAAGTGTCTCGAAAATTAGGCAAGCAGAATATAAGAAGGAAAAAAAAGAGAAAGTTGGGAAAAGCATTCAACTTTGGTGTGCTTTTCACAATATTTTGAAGCTCTTTATATAGTGATGGAAGTAAACTCACATTTATTTTCTAGTCAATGTGGGACTTTAGTATAGATTTGAAACTACTCAAAATATGATAGTTTTCTAATGTGGGATTTCAAAAAAAAATTCTTTCCAATGTGAGACTTGAATTCTAAAACAAGTTTCTTTCCACTTAAATTTACAAAAAATATTTTTTTCTAATGTGGGACTTCAACACATTTTTAAATTCACACTATAACATACTTATTAAAACATATCATTTTCCACAATTCGAACCACAAGTTAAAGATTATCAAGATTGTTCAAATCATTCGTCAAGCCCAGAACTCGTGTTGAATGTCCAAAGGAGGAAAACAACCTCTAGATTAATGACCAAATTGATCTTCAAATTGATGAGTTTTGAACAAATACACAAGTACATTATACTTACGTTATTTTGCAGAAAGTTCTGCATAATTCTGATTAGGAACAATTACAACGGTCATATGGCATACCACCCAACATTATATTTTTTTCTCGACTCTCCAGCAAGACAAAAACGTTATGGAGAAAATTACACTACACTTAAAGAGATTATTTCAGAAGATTGTCTACACTTTGAGAGTAAACTAAATATTCGAAGTCTCTTATCATGTATAAATTGAAGATCAATTAGAAGATTAAGGTAAACATTTAATTTACAAATCTACCAACACTTGTTCAAGTAAGAACAAGTCAAAAACTCTTCAAGCAAACTCCAAATCTCTTCACTATATATGTGGATCATTATTTATTGAGTTTGTATTTATTTATCTCAAACCAAGAGTCGAGATTCATTAGATCCTAAACACTTTTATCATACACATTATTTCTAACTCAAGCTTATCTTTTATGTTAGATTGAGTGTGTTTTTAAAAAAAGTTAAAGGTTGAAAAGTGATTGTAAATATCCTTTTTATGTTGGAAAAGTGAAGATTCTAATTGATTTAGGTGTAATCAAGAGAAAATGTGTAGAAGAGAACATTCTGATTCTAAAGTTCATAGTGAAAATCTCACAATTGTGAGGAATTGACTAAAACGAGTTGGATGAACCAATATACTTTTCTTGTGTGGTCTTTCTATCTTTTTTATTTAATTATTTTATTTACTTCTAGCGTACTAAGAACATTATAAATATATTATTTCAACTAAGATTGATCTTAAGTAAATTTAAATTAAACATAAAAACCAAAATTTTCAAAATATCACAATTCAAACTCTTATTTTTAATGATTGAGATTACTAGGAATGACAATTAGACCCAGACTTAGTGAGTACCCGCAAAAAAAACCTACAACGGGTAGGGTAAAACCCCGCATAATGAGTATGGACACGGGGACGGGTAATTACCCGCAAAATTAAACGGGTATGGGTACAGGTACGGGTACTATAGTACCCGCCCCGCACCTGCACCCGTACCTGCATTTATATAAATATATTATTTATTTATTTATTTATTATATTAATATTTAGTTTAATTAATTGTTTTCCTTTATGTTTTAATATCTATTAATATCATTGGACCATTACAATATTTATAATCAAATCAAAAGATAAACGTTTGCAAATTTTTTAAGAATTTGATTATGATGAATAGTTAAATAATTGTGACTTTATAACTAAGAATTATATCTTATTAATTGTGTCTTTATTATTATACTTGTAACTTATAAATTGTTTTTACTGATCTCAAATAATATTGTCGTAAGACTTGGAACTTCATAAAATATTATTATAGATATTTGAATGTGTATTGTAACGAGTGTTCACTTGAAATGTTTTGAGTTAGAAAATATTTTGGTTTATAATATTTTATGATTTAATTTATGATATTTGGATAACTTTTAAATGGGTAAATACCACATATAGTCCCTTAACTTAATTTCAGTTAACGTTTTAGTCTTTTATCTTTTTTTCCCCCGATTTGGTCATTTATTTTAATTTTAAGTGAGAATTTGATCTTTTATGTTTTAAAATGTCAATAATTTTATCCTTATTTTTTGCAAAATTTCAAAAAATTCATAAAAAATTTCAAACAAAACACATAAAATTAATTATCATCCTCAATATAATGTAACTTCATCAAATTTATAACTTAAATATTTAAATAAACTCATATTTTTATCTCTAACAACATCAAATAAAGAATTGCAAATATGATTTTATTTGAAGATTTGAGTTACAAATTTGATAAAGTTTATTTTATATTAAAGAATATAACTAAATTTATGAGTTTTGTTTGAAAATTTTGATGAATTTTTGTAAAAAAAAAGGATAACGTTGTTAACATTTTAAAACATAAAAGATTAAATTGTCACTTAAAATTAAAATAAAGGACTAAATCGGGAAAAAAATATAAATGACTAAAACGTTAACTAAAATTAAGTTAAGGGATTATAGGTGGTATTTACCCTTTTTAAATTTAATCACAAAATAATATTTATTTATCGATTTATTTTAGTTAAAGTGTGGATAATGGGTATGAGTACAGACACTTAGGTACCCAGAGGGTAAGAGTACGGTATTAAAGTTGATATCCAAAAGGATATAGACACGAGTATGAGTATTTATTTAAACTGCGGATATGAGTATAGATACTATAGTACCCTACCGATTGTCATCCCTAGATATTACTACTTCAACTATAGTACTTGTGAAGAGCATGTGAAGATTTATGGGCATTAAGACAACAATGGGAAGTTTTGACATGGTATCTATATTAAGGGTGAATATTTTTAAGAGTAAATTTTATTGATTGAATTTGAATATTTCCTTTTTGGAATTTAAGAGTAAATTTTCAATGGATTTTATAATTCCTTTTTGAATTTTATTGATTGAATTTTGATAATTCCTTTTTATCGATAATGACCCATTTCGCCTTTTGTGTTTACTGGCATAAGTCAATCCTAGGAGATCTTCAACGCGGAGATCGGTGGTGGATTGATTAAAAAATAGATTGTCTTTGGTTTGGAAGGGTCAATATCTATCTATGGTGGTAGGATGGCTTTGATAAACTCGGTCCATTAGAAATAAATGAAAAAAAAAAAAAAATACAATTCACCAAGTATAAATTTATAAAATCTAATTCAATTTATATATTTATAATTTTTAATGGAGGGATATCAAATTGATTCATTAAATTATTTAAACAATTTTAAAAATAAAAATATCAAATCTAAATATTTGAAATAATAAAGTTTTATTGTTTTAAGTTAAATTATTTTAAAAAACAGATAATATAAATAGTAATTATCGGAGTTCTGTTGTGGACCACTGTATCAATTATGGAAGATCTGTCATGGACCACCGTAAAGACCACCGTAGCTCTGTTGTGAGCCGTCGTAAAAGTCGTCGGAGCTTTGTTGAAGAGCACTGCTCTAACCACTCCTATACATTTTGTTTCTAATTTTACTTAAATCTGATTTAATAATCTATTAATATTAGTAAGTAGAATGTTATTATTATTATTATTATTACTTGTTTTTATTTTTAACTTTTTATGTATTAGGTTGAATAAAAAAAATATGTCATAAAAATATAGTATCTAATTTATTTTATCGTTTCAAATTAAAATTTGAATGAATTTTATAATTAAAATTGAAGTGGTCCAATAATAGATTTAAAAATTTAGATGGATGGAATGATAATCACCGTAGATATCAAATAGATGGATTAAATCAAATCTAAATTAATCGTTGAATGTTATAATGGATGAAACGAATTGAATGGATTTTGTTTTGAATAGATTGGATGTGTTTAGACAAATTTATCCATTTTGTCATTCTTAAATAAATTATACATAAGATGTTAATCGTGAAATATCATAATAATATATTAATCCATTTTAGGTTTCTTTAAACAATTATCATAAAAAATTAAAAGATAATATATTTGATGTAGTTTTTTAATCTAACGACGAGTTTTGCAACATGGACCTCTAGTTAAAAAAGTAGATAAATTATTTTGTAGCCATGAGAAGGTATGCACCGATATCCATAAAATACAATTAAGTGATAATTTAAATTTACTTAAAAATAATTAAATAAAAATAATAAATATATCGTCATATGATTTAGTATTACACTCTTGCTACCAACACTCCATTTTGCTATTCACACCCCTCCAAAGTACCAAAAAAATCAAAATGCCCAAACTGCCCCTGTTATCAACATTACACATTTATTATTCCATAACTCATTTTTATCAAATTTCATCACACTTCACTAACTCACATACAAAACTCATCATAAAAAAGTATGTTTGTTGCTCTGGTTTTTGGTTCGTAATTTTTTTGCAAATCTGTGGATTTTACGTGAACTCAGTTCACGTACGTTATGTTGTTATGTGAACTGAGTACACGTATGTTTAAAAAAATTAAAAAATTCATCTTCTACGCAAATTAAATTCACGTAAACGTACGTGAACTCAGATTGCGTAATTAATGGAGTTTAAAACCAAAAAGGTCACGTATTGTACGCATTCTGAAATCACGTAAAATTGGGGACGTGAACTGCAATTCACGTAAGTTTACGTGAACTGAGTTCACGTATGTGTCCGTGAATTGATTTTGCAAACCTTACGTGAACTCAATTCACGTATGCAACAAAAAATTCAAAAATCCAAAACTTACGTGAACTCAGTTCACGTATGTCTACGTGAATTGAAATCACGTACACATACATGAACTGAGTTCACGTAAGGTTTGGATTTTTGAATTTTTTTGTTGCGTACGTAAATTGAGTTCACGTATGTTTCTGGATTTTTGAAATTTTTTAACGTACTAGTTCACGTACGTTTCTAGGTTTAGGGCAACGCAGGTTGGCTTCTACAACAACAATGGAAGCTACATTTTTGGGTTTCAGGCATTACAACATTCTTAAATACATAAAACAAAACAAATAACACAACAAAAACAAAGAATGATGATTACTTACTTGATTCACAACAATGATGAAGATTTTAAGAACTTGGTTGATGATGATTGATGATTAATGGAGATGTTTGATGAAAATAGTGGATGATGATTGATGAAAATGGTGGATGAAGAACACTTACAATTTCTGTTAAGAGTTTGGTTATGAAGAAGATGGAGAAGTTATGTTATAAAGAAGATGAAGAAATAGTGAAGATGAAGAAATAGTGTATTGAAAAAGATGAAATAAAAAGAAAGGACAGTTTGGTCATTTTATTTATTTTTATAATTTTGTGGGGTGCGAATAGCAATATAGGGGGTGTTGGTAGCAACTTTGTTAGTATTATACCGAACAAAACTATGAAGCGTAATAGTATTCACCAACACATTATTGAATAGTGTAATGTCACACCAATATACAGAGTATTGCCTTTTGTACCCCCTCAATTAGACTTCTACCCCCCTTTTCATAAAAATCCAAATTTAACCCTCATAAATACACTCACCTGTGCAGTAAATTTTTTTTTACCTCAACAGCTGAAATTTCCGGTAAGCTATTTATCGTTTTTGAAATTTCCGGTAGTTACCGGAATTTTCCAAATTGAAATTTCCGGTAGTTTAAATTTGAATACCGGAAATTTGAAATTTCCGGTAACTCCCGGAAATTTGAAATTTCCGGTAACTCCCGAAAATTTGAAATTTCCGGTAGTTATGATGTGTGTACCGGAAATTTGGTTATTTGAAATTTCCGGTAGTCTTCCCGGAAATTTCAAAAATCCAGTAGTTTTATTTTATTTATTTTTTCTATTTTTTTAATGTGTTTGTTATTGTATTTTTTTTTTTTTGAAATAGGGATGACAAATGCACAACCAGTATTTATAGATTTAACTGAAGCGTTTACACTGATCAAATTTTTGAGTCACGAGAAGTTGTTATATCATGGACAAGAGAGTAGGTCGACAAAATCGAGTAGCTGTTATTATTACTCGATCAGACGTAGAGACTGGAAAGAGAGGAAGAAAGTCAAAATTAATTCTTGGTTGTGATAGAGGTGGAGAATATAAGTCAAATAAAAATGACACAGGTACTTCAACTAAAAGGTGTGGATGTCCATTTAAACTTAGATCGAGACCACTGAAAAATGATGAAGGATGGATTATTAATTTAATTTGTGGACTTCACAACCATGAGTTAGTAGCTACTTTTGAAAATAATGCATGGATGGGACGCTTAACAGAAGAAGATAAGAAAAATATTGACGAGTTGACAAAATATCACGTTGCACCGAGACACATCTTGTCATATTTGAGTGATCATGATAACGAGAATGTGACTAGTTTACAAGCGACGAAGTACATACAAGAAGAATTTGATGGGACCTAGAACTGATATGCAACATTTGTTGAAGTTACTTGAAGCTGAGAAATATACTTGTTGGAGTAGGACTCATGAGGACTCCAACATTGTGAGGGATATATTTTGGACGCACCCAGATTCCATAACTTTGCTGAACATGTTCCCTCTTGTGCTGATTATGGATAATACCTATAAAACCAACAAGTATAGGTTACCGTTGTTTGAAATTGTTGGTGTAACTTCAACTGGGTTGACATTTAATGTTGCATTTGCTTATATGGATTCTGAACGTCAAGACAACTTTTGGTGGGCATTGGAGAAGTTAAAAGAGTTGTTTCTTTCAAACACTTCATTTCCTCAGGTGATTGTCACTGACAGAGAACTTGTTTTAATGAATGCAATTAAATTTGTATTTCCATCTTCAACAAATTTACTTTGCCAACTTCATATTAACAAAAATGTTAGAGCCAAATGCAAACAATATATATTAAACAGAGACATGCAAGAACCCATTCTTGAGTTGTGGAGTAAAATTGTTTATTGTCCTGAAGAGAATGAGTACGAGGTACTTTTGCAAATATTTGAGCAAGCATGTGTCGATAATATTATGTTTTTTGACTACGTCCGAGACACATGGTTGAATCCTCATAAGGAAAGATTTGTTGAAGCTTGGACCAATCGAGTATTGCATCTAGGAAATACTACGACTAATAGGTATGTCATTAAAACTTCATATTCTGTATTTTATTTCATATTCTGTATTGTATTTTATATATGATATATGATTAATCGAATTTTTTTTTTTAAATATTAGGGTTGAGTCTGCTCATTGGTCATTAAAGAGATTTTTGGAACACAGTAAAGGAGATTTTTGTAAGGCATGGAATGGTATGAATGACATGTTGAAGTATCAAATTATTAAGATCAAAGGTTCATTTGAGGCAAGTAAGGGTCGCAAAGAGCATGTACACAACAATCCATTCTTTAAGGAATTGACTTGGGTGGTATCTAGGAAAGCTTTAGGTGATATTGTTGAAGAATACAAGAGAGTCAGTTATGTCGGTAATGATAAAGATGCTTGTTGTTGTATACTTAGAAAGACTCATGGATTACCTTGTGCGTGTGAGTTAGCACGATACAAGCTGGAAGGCGTTCCAATCCCATTAGATGTTGTTCATATACATTGGAGGAAACTAACCTTGAATAGTGATCAAGAGGATGAACAGTTGACAAATGATTCAGAGTTGGACATTACATCGGATATGAATATAATTTGGAAAACATGGAAAACTCTTAATGTTGCTGGAAGAAGGGCATTAAAGAGCAAGTTGCGTGAAATAGCATATCCGGAGACAACATCAATCTGTGCACCAGTGGATAAAATTAAAACAAAAGGTGGTGTTAAGAAAAAAGGCAATAAGCCGAAGGGATATGACGTATATCGCGACCCATCATACTTTGAGCATGTTGATAATCAAGTCTCCCAGCAAGCATCCAAACAATTCTCCCATCAAACATCCAAACAAGTCTCCCATCAAACATCCAAACAAGTCTCCCATCAGGTTAAAAAATATTTACACGAGTTTCCTGCTTTAATTCATCCATATATTGAAGATATAGTTAATGTTAAAGCAGATGGAAACTGTGGATATCGTGCTATTGCTGCTTTACTTGGTCATGGTGAAGAATCCTGGAGCATTATACGTCGACAGTTGTATACAGAGATTAAATCCAAACCAGATTTGTATGCTGTATTATTCCAGGAACGTTTGCAAGAAGTGACAGAGTCTTTACTTGTAACTGATTTGGACAACCAAGGTCACGAGAAGTGGATGACCATTCCTGATATGGGTTACATGATAGCAACAAAATATAATCTCGTTCTTGTTACATTAGCAAAAACTTTTTGTTTGACTTTTTCCCCATTGAGGGGTGCACATAATGGAGATTTGTCACGTGATCGTGTTATCAGCATTGGTTTTGTTAACGAGAATCATTGGGTTCAAGTTAAATTGGAATCTGCATGTCCGTTACCTCCACTTGCATGACATTGGAAGAATCATCGTAGCGATGAGTCTACATCATGGGCTGACGCTTATGCAGGACGTCTTCAACATTGGGGTTCTTTAGATTTAGAAATTAATTTAGATTATATGTCTTTGGCAGATGATTGACACTTTTGAGTTGTAATTTGTTTTAAATGATATGATTGACACTTTTGATGTGTAATTTGTTTTAAATGATATGATTTACACTTTAATTTGTCGATAATAATATGTTGTGAATAAGTCGATAATAATATCTCTGAATAATAAATAAGTCGATAATAATATCTCTGAATGATAAATAAGTCGAATAACTAATAAATAAGTCGATAATAAGTCGAATAACAAATAAATAAGTCGAATAACTAATAAATAAGTCAAATAACTAATAAATAAGTCGAGAATAAGTGTCAATAACATACATCGCTAACAAAATAATAAGTGTCAATAATACAACTACAATACTACTGATAATCTCCTCCTCTAAAAATGTGTAAAGCCCTCTCTAATAACAGACGCATCTGATCTTCAGGACCACCAATATGCAAATCTAAGCTCTGCTGTATAAGACCACCAACTGCATCACACCGTGTACATCTAGTATCGGGATCAGCTCCATGACTAGGACCAGCACCATGACTATAAACAACATCAGGACCAGGACCAGGACCAGCATCAGCATCATCACTAGGGCCAGCATATGCCGCAACATAAGGGATCATCCGAGGATGAGATATCCTATAATACCACTGGATGTATCCCTCAACACACTGATGTGGATATGCAGCTGGATGCAATCTAGGTCGAAGTGATCGTACAGAATTCCGGTACATACTCCATTCAATGTCGACATCACGTGCAACAAGCATCGGTGGTGTAGGAGGAATGTGCTGAGTATACCCAAACTAACGAATGCACCTCTCTGGTAAATACGGAACCATCATGAAATACCAACGCATGTATCCTGTAAATAATGACACAGACTGAAATCGTGTCACAGTGCCATCATCATAATTCGGTGCCCAGATGATATCAGTATCCCTCAAAGCATCCAACTTTGCCCTGTAATATGCAACATTCCCTGATGTTTGTTTCGCAGTCCAACGAAACATCTGTGGCATCGACGAAATATGTTCATCGAAATCCCGTTTACAAATATCAGGAAAATGTTCATAAATCCAAGTCTGTAAATAATACACAAGTATAAATTATTAAGGTGATCAAATAATTAAAAACATAATGATAAGTATAATAAATATAATAGTACCTGAAATAAAGATAAATAATCTCCAATCTGTTTGGTAGCAGGCAATGTACTATCTCTAAGATAGTCATATAACACAACAAGTGCAGCCGGTCCCCATGCCCATTTACCGCAGCTATCAAGATCTTGAAACAAAAAGAGATATTTTGCAGATACAAGTGTAAAACTCTTATCAGCCAGAATAGTACACCCTACCAAATGAAGTAGATATGCCCTAGCAGCACAGTCATATCTACGTTCATGAAGGTTCTTATAAAATATCTCTTTCAACCATTCAAAACTATAAGACGCCCCTCTGTTAGTCCTAGTCTCAGCCACAGCTTCATCATATGAAACTCCCAACAACTGAACAGCAGCAGCAATTGTCAAATCTTCATTGACATTTGCGGGAGGTGTAAAAAACTCTCCAGTACATGGGATGCTCAAAAGACCCCTTACATCGTCAAGAGTAATAGTCATTTCACCGAATGGCAGGTGAAATGAACTAGTCTCTGCGTGCCATCTCTCAGCAAAAGCAGATATCATATTACCATCAATCATCTGCAGACTACATCTTCTCAGAGGTCGTAATCCAGATATATTAATCCAATTATCAATTTCAGCAGGTAATTGATATTTGATATCAATGAATTTGTCCTGTTTTTTGCCATTTGAAACAACTTTCAAGGCACGTCTTTCCTGTTTAATTAAAAATAACACACAATTAAAAATTATAATATGTAATAAATTATAATGTTATAACTACAAATAATCTAATAACTATAAATAAATTATTAAACTACAAATAATCTTATACTATAAATAAATAATTTACTAACCTGTCCATTCCACACATTAATGGCTATATGATGCTCATAATCGGTAAGGACAGAAAGATCATAAGGACCTCTAGGAAAAATCGGCTGTTCAGGCTGGTCATACTGAGGCTGCTGCTGCTGCTCCTGCGGCTGGTCATACTGATGCTGGTCATCCTGCGGCTGCTCATACTGATCATATTGCGCCTGCTCATCCTGCTGCTGCTCAAACTGCGGCTGATCATATTGTGTAGGCTGCTCATCCGGGGGTGCCTGCTCCTCATTCCTTCTTCTCCTCTTCTCAACAGCAGCTCTCCTATTTGATTGAGTAGGAGGCCGAACTCGAGAATGGTCGCCATCAGTTTTTGCTCCTCTGGTCCTCACTAACAATATTAAAAACAAAAAATTAACAAAAAAAAAAAAAAAAAAACCAAAACAGTACCGGAAATTTGAAATTTTCGGGATGTGAACCGGAAATTTGAAATTTCCGGTAGTTAGAAATACATATCGGAAATTTCAAAAATGAAATTTCCGGTAACCCATCCGGAAATTTCAAATTTCCGGTACATATTTTTAACTACCGGATATTTCAAATTTCCGATCAGTTTCCCGGAAATTTCAAAAATGAAATTTCCGGTGTACATTTTTAACTACCGAAAATTTCATTCCTTGAAATTTCCGGTAAAAGAATTTTTCCAGAAAAACTTACTTTTCGGATTTTTTAAATCTTTGGTACGAATGTATGTTTTTTTTTTTTTTTTTTTACTTTTTTACTAAATTTTTTAGGGGTATTTTAGATATTTCAGCCAAAAATCATTAAATTGGGGGAGTAGGGGTTTAATTGGGGGTACAAAAGCCAATTCTCCAATATACATATATGACGATATATTCAAACAGTTTATTTTATTTTCTTTTTTATAAACACTTCCATTTCAATATAAAATGGTTGTGTATTAAATATTTATTTTTTTAATTAGGTCTCTAGCTAAAAATATTGTAATTGATTTGGTGAACTTATCAATAATTTTGTTTTCTGCAATTTTTGTTGTTGTCATTTTTAAATAATTTCTAATAGGATCTACGTATTATTGTCTATGAAACTACTTGAAATATAGGTTTCTTACTAAACATTTTCATATTGAATTCATGAATTAATCCATAATTTGTAATATAATCTTAAATTTTTAAATAATTATTAATCTGAATCGTGTGTATTAACAAATTCAAAATCTTATAAATTGTTTTAAAATTTTGGTTAAATCATAATTTTAGTCTAGACTTAGTTATCGGATAAGTTCTTTATGTTTATTATTATTATTATTATTATTATTATTATTTAATTTAGATTTATTATATTAGTTTTCTTAGATAAGTAAATCCTTTAAGTTAAGCTCTATTAGTAATTATGCCATTTTTTTAGGAAATCTGCTAAAAAATAAACCACATGTGACCGTTGACCTGTATATGTGGTCTTAACGTGGTTTACATGTCTAACCACATTATTTTTATTTATTCTGATATAATAATATAATTAATAATTAAAATAAATAGCTAATTTAAACTCAAATTTTAGATTTAAAAAAATAATAAAATAGGATTTTCATCATATATTTAAATAAAATTACGGTTTTATGTTTTTTACACACGACAAATTATAGATAAGTGTACGCAACGAGTTTTAATTTTAAAGAGAATCGAATAAGGACAAATCAAAGTAATATGAGCTAGGTATCA
>JBBPBT010000938.1:3533904-3574368 GCA_037974875.1 Cicer bijugum | reverse complement strand
TTATATTAATAAAGTCAAATAAAATATATTAAATAGAAAAAAAAATACATTTCATGCAACAAAATACATCCCTGTTAACAAAATAGTTTATCATTATAATTTATTTTTTCTATTTGCATTATTTTTTTTATTTAATAGGCTACAAAATAGGAGAAAAATCAAGAGGAAATTGTTAACAAAATATAATAGAATTGTTAACCAAATATAAAGTAGTTAATTTATTTGTAATGAGATACAAAATAGAAAAAATATTTAAAATATTATAACATGTTAAATAAAAATTTAGCCAACACAATCTTTTATAAGAAGAAAAAAAATCCAAATAGAGTATAATGAAAAAGAAATTTAGAAGAAGATATGATAACGTTATTTATTACGATGATAATAATTAAAAAAAAAAATACAAAATAACGAGTGTTAATTTTTTATTAATCAAACTTTTACTTCCTATCTTATGGAAATCAGAAAGTAAAAAGGGTGATAAAAAATCTTTAGATTATTTTTGGTTAATAATCCTTTCCAAAAAATAATAATAATAATATTAAACAGCAAGACAAGGGTTTTGAGGAGGTTTTATGCACAGCTTGGAATGTTGAGCAGCCACCTTGAGTTGAATTCCAACGCAATGTCCACGCTCCCCAACCAACCCCTAAAGGATCACTCCGATGCCAAATCACCAGATCTTTCTCCCAATCAACAAGCTTCGGAGTCTCCCGAACCAGCAGATCCTTCTCCCCAACAATCAGCTTCGGACTCTCCGGAACCACAAAACGAAGAGGAAGATGAAGAAGAAGAAGGAGAGTGCGGGTTTTGTCTATTCATGAAAGGTGGTGGTTGCAAAGATACCTTCGTCGATTGGGAAAATTGCGTCAAAGAAGCCGAAGACAAAAACGAAGACCTCGTTGAAAAGTGCTCTCAGGTAACCGCGCGTTTGAAGCAGTGTATGGATGCACATTCCGATTACTACGAACCTATTCTTAGGGCTGAGAAACACGCCGAAGAACAAGCTGTTATCGAATTGGAGAAAGAAAAGCAAGATTCAGCTAACAACAATGAACAACAAGAAGCCCCTTCTCAATCTAATCAAAAGTGATTTTCAATTCCTTTTTTGGTTTTTAGTTTATAATCTATAATAATTCATTGTTGTTATACTACTAGTATTATTACTGTTTTGTAGCATCCACATATTTCAATAGATAATAACACCGGTTTAAAAATTGTCACTGTTATGACAAAACTGTGTGTACGAGAGAAAGAGGGTTTGGCTAGTCTCATTTTTTTGTCACAATAAGTGGAATTATGGATATTTTATTACTTGTATTTGAAGTTTTATGATTGGTAATCAATCTATCTTTATTTTCAATCATTTTTTGTTTTTTATTTTATGAAATGGTTGTTATATAGTATAAGTGCTCTTTTACTGTCTAGTTGATGATTTGTGCCCTTGGAGCTAAGCCTGTTTGGCATTTACTAGAATGATGCTTCTTCATGGATATGCCACTTACTCTGTTGACATTTGAGAATTCTAACTAGGAAAACGGAAATGTGAATTACTGAATATATGTGTTTGTCTTTGTTTCTGCTGTTTCCTATTTAATGTGTTGACTTGGGTTTATGTTGAGTGTCGATGTCTTCTTTTGTCTATGCCAATTAATTCCATAGTTTGTGATTCAATGGTAACTGCATTTTGATTGTTCTTTTTGATAACAAGCAGTGATGGAATTCCTTAGTATTAGTAGTGATTCTAAGTAAGGGTATGAACTAGCTTGATCCCACTAAGACACTAACTAGATAGATTGACACCACTACTTGACTTCCTTCTCATCCTATTCCTATACCAGAAGTCCAGTATGCAAGTAACTCATTAGAAGAGTTTCCTCCATTTATAGCTTTTTAGTTTGGTCCACTCATTTGATAGCAGATATTCAGTTACTCAAAGTTAGTGTAGACTGAGATGAGACAATGGATCTGCTTGTTGACACTTTTGTTATTCAAAGTTACTCAAAGTTAATTGTTCAACCGCAGCGACCGTGAGTTGAAGTCGGAGGCAATGTCGACGTCCCCGAAGCAACCTGAAAAGGAGCAATCCAATGCTGAAGCAGGAAATCTTTCTCCTGATCAACAAGCTCCCGAGGCTTCGAAAGCAGAAGACAGAGAGGAGGAAGAGGAGGAAGGGGAGTGTGGGTTCTGCGTGTTCATGAAAGGAGGTGGTTGCAGAGACACCTTCATCGATTGGGAGAATTGTGTGAAAGAGGCAGAAGAGAATAAAGAGAACCTTGTTGAAAAATGCTCTCAGGCCACCGATCTTTTAAAGCAGTGCATGGATTCCCATTCCGATTACTACGAACCCATCCTCAGGGCTGAGAAGCAGGTCGAAGAACAAGCCATCATTGAATTGGAGAACGAAAAGCAAGATTCAGCAACCAACAACAACGATCAGGAAGCCCCTTCTCATTCTAATCAAAAGTGATACTTAATTTCCATGCTATTTTTTTTTGAATTTATTGTTATACTAGTATTACCTTGTTATAGCATCCATCTATTCAATAGATAACACCTATTTAAAATTTGTTACTGATAAGACTTTGTATGTGAGAAAGAGGGTCTGGCTTATCTCAGTTTTGATCACAATAAGTGGAATTTTGGATATTTTCGTACTTAGTGGGGAAAATGGATATGTGATATCTCTTTTGGGTTGAAGTGTATGACCGAATGGAACCTTGATGATCTATGTGTTCGACTTTATTTTGATTGTTATCCGTTTAGTGTGCTGACATGGGTTTGTGTTGAGTGTTATTTTTTTCTTCTGTTGGTGCCAACTGTTTCAGTAAATAGTGATTCAATGGTAACTGTATTTTAATGCTATCTTGGTAACAAGCAGTGAGAGAATTAATTAGTAGTAAAAATCTGCTTCATTGCACTAACTTGGTAGCTTGACTCCACTACTTGGACTTCCTTCTCAACCAATACCAGAATGAAAGCAGCTGAGAACTGGAGCTTCCTAAATCTATAGCCATTTAATTTGATCAACTCACTGTTAAGCAAATATTGTTACTCAATGTTAATGGGGGGTAACAGGATGAGACACTGGGTTGACTGCTTGACACTTCTGTTATTACTTGATAATGGAGATGGTTTACCGTTGAGTTGAAAAATTTAAGTGCTAGAGTTAGTAGCGAATAAGAAATGAGGAATAGGTTGACTTCAAGATTCTCGATCTCATAGATTCACTAGTGGTTTTATGCAGATTCTGCAAGTTCAAGCAAGCATCCGGTTCCTTTTTCCCTCTTTTGCTGCATTTTCACTTAAACCAGTCCTTCAATTCCATTTGCATATGCAATAAATAGGTTGGTTTTGATTAAATAATTGTTAATGCAATCACATGACCATCTTATGAATATTAGGAGAGATTGGGGATGAATATGTAGTATTTGAGGTATTGACAGTGTTAGAAGTGCATGAACTATGAAGTTTCGAAGCTTGGCTATCTGAATTATAGATTTTTTGTAGTGTGACATTTTGTCATTTTTCTGTTTCTTGTTGTAATGCGGATATATGGTTTGCAGTGCTGACATGGTTAGAAATGGATGAAATAAAAAGGGTTGCTTGAATCCTCAGGAAATGGATGAAACAGTTGACTTTGTTTTCTATGAAGATACTACCTGTACCACCATTTCTCCTGCACGGCTTGAGTGAATTTAAGTTAGAACGAACCTCACCTTGAGTGTTTTTCAAGATTTGTAATGAGCTTGCTCAATCCAATGAC
The DNA here is from genome assembly GCA_037974875.1 of Cicer bijugum. Taxonomy (NCBI): domain Eukaryota; kingdom Viridiplantae; phylum Streptophyta; class Magnoliopsida; order Fabales; family Fabaceae; genus Cicer; species Cicer bijugum. The sequence continues at coordinate 3,570,602 of JBBPBT010000938.1, read as the reverse complement.
TTATCTTATATCTCTATTTAGCTTTTGTAGTAAATTCTCATGACTCATTCATAAGAAACTGTCAAAACTTGTGCTTAAGGGTAATGTTATCACACCCTAGCATTATTTTCAGCCAGCCAATCTTTTGGCATATGAAGCATGAAGTATCGATTTGCTTTTTTAAAATCTGAATTGTATTAATCGATAGTTAAGATGAATTAGCTTTAGAAGTGAGGTTTATCCTGATTGTGCATGGAACATTACCTTTAAATTATGGTTTGCGACTGAAATTGTCACTGGAATATGATTCTGAGTGTCACTGCTATTGCCATTATATTGAAGTCCTGATTAATCTCGTTTATTATCTGAATAAGTTCTTGTGCCACGGCGAATGATCTCAAGAGTTGCAACAACGTAATCACGGCATGTTTATGCAAGGAGGTAACAATACTGTAAAACATTTTTAAAGTAAATGTTGAAAATAAAATTATAATATTTAAAAGATTAAAAAAAATTATATTTATAAATTCACATAAATCGTAAGGATACAGCTATTCAAATTATGAAAAGAATTAAAAAAAATTGATAAGATATATTATCATTTATATTTATTATTAATTTGATATGAGTAGTTTCAAACAAGGTTTTATTTTTATTTAAATTCTTAATTATTAGTGTTAAACGCTTAAATTATACGTCGCTTCATGCTGACAAGTAACACTTGTTAAAGAACAAAAAAAACAAAATAAAAAACAGTTTTTGAATAAAAAATCTTACTTTTTATAATTTTAAAATTTGAATTACGCAACTTTTAAGTTTTTTTTTTCTCCTTAACAAGTTTTCCAAATGTACTTGTTAGTCTTTCTTTTATAATAATTAAAAAACTAGTATATAAAAAATAAAATGAATTTTAATGTACCATCAATATAAAAAAAAGTTGTGGGCGTATATTAGATAAATGAAATTGTAGATTGAGAATTTGAAGAAATGGCAATAATAGAAGAATCTTATCCACAAGACAAGAAATAAGATCGAAGGCTCAAACGCTGTGACACAACTCAACAGAAAAAGAGCATCATCACAAAACAAAAGCAGGAAGCAGAAAATGGCTACTACCATCCTCTCTGGAGGTTCAGTTTCTCCCTTCCATTTTCACAGCAAGAGTACATCTTTTACAGCCAAAGTTCCAATTCTTCAGCTGAAGAGACCTTTTATTACAAAATCAGTAGCTTCTCTTGGAACTGAGACATCACTCTCACCAGCAGTTCAAACCTTCTGGAAGTGGCTTCAGGAAGAAGGTGTCATCACTAAGAAGACACCAGTGAAGGCTAGTGTGGTCCCAGAAGGTCTTGGATTGGTTGCACTCAAAGACATTTCTAGGAATGATGTTGTTTTGCAGGTACCAAAGAGGCTTTGGATAAATCCAGATGCAGTTGCAGCTTCAGAGATTGGGAATGTTTGCAGTGGTTTGAAACCATGGTTGGCTGTGGCACTCTTTCTCATAAGAGAAAGGTCAAAAAGTGATTCTGTTTGGAAGCATTACTTCGGTATTCTGCCACAGGAAACTGATTCCACTATATATTGGTGGGTTTCTTTTGGTTGGTATATACTACTAAGACCGTGTTTTGATTGTTTTATTTGAGTTTATTTATTTATATAGGCATTTATTGAATTATTTGAAAAATTTATGGGAAACAACTTATTACATGTTAATAAACTGTTTTTAGTTTATTTTCATAAACTCTCCAGGATAGTTTATGAAAACGGCTTATAGTTTACACGAAAACAGTTAGACTTTATATTTTGTGTTATAAAAATAGCTTATACATAAGTATTTATATGATAAGTGGTTATGTTATACAAGCTTAATTAAGTTGCTTATCCAAACCGGGCATAATAAAAGCTCGATAGGAATTTGAGTTCTTTTCATATGGTTGATTCAGTTGGTAATTGGTTATTCCAGTGCAGGTTAGAGGAAGAGCTTTCAGAACTTCAAGGTTAGTTATACGATGTTTTGATACAAACCCATGTTTTAAAATATTGAAATAGTGATAAAAATTTGTGCTTTGGAGTAAATGGTTATGTAGTTAGTTACTAGTTGCTGAGTTTGCTATTGGTACATTTCACCACAGCCGTGAACTTTGAATGAACTGATTTGAGCAGGTACTCAACTTCTGAACACAACATTGTCTGTGAAAGAATATGTGAAGAATGAATTTATGACACTGGAAAAAGATATAATTCTCCCTAATAAGCGGCTTTTTCCTTCTCCTGTAACACTGGATGACTTCTTATGGGCATTTGGAATTCTCAGATCAAGGGCATTTTCTCGCCTTCGCAATGAAAATCTAGTTGTAATTCCACTGGCAGACTTGGTAAGAAGGAACCTTTTCATTTTCACTTTTTTCTGTATCCTTGACTACAGCACCTTTAGAACAGAGAGAGGAGAGAGATAAACAGACATATAAATCTGTCTATGATATTCCTAGAGTGGACATAATTTTAGGGCTAGTTCAGTTAAAGTTCTTAACTAGTAGAACTTGTGAAAAAAAAAACAAGAAAACTAAAAGATTATTGCAGCTATGAGTTTTTTAAATTAATAATCTTACAAATTGAAGTTAACCTCTTTTATTCAATACCTATTAGTTATTAGGGATTTCTTTTGTGTTTGAAGGGACATAAACATGCCTTTATTGAGAAACTATCCAAAGTTAAGAAACTAGTCCAAATTGAGGCTTACTTGTTTTTGTGCTGATTTTGTCTTCTCCTGCAAATATCCTTCAACAAAAAAGAAAAATGACATTTTCCAAATTACAATTTCTTGATCAGATTAACCACAGTGCCAGAGTAACTACAGAGAATCATGCTTATGAAATTAAAGGAGCAGCTGGTCTTTTCTCTTGGGATTACCTATTTTCCTTAAGGAGCCCACTTTCTGTCAAGGCTGGAGAACAGGTGAACTGTTGTTACCTCCTCTTATGTTTCTTTTTATGCATTATATATACATCCCAAAATAATGAATATATCTATGTCCGTTCGAGGATTTTTCACAGAACATTATTGTACCTAAAAAGCTTATACATGAACTAGCCAGCTCTGGTGTATCAAAGGAAAAAGAAGAGCATAGTATTGTGAACTAAGTGTATCGGTGCTAGAAAGTTGCAGTAGAACTTCACAATCCATGTTGTAATTAGAGGCACATATTAGCTATTTCATGCTTCTCTATTCATGTCATATTGATAACCATGCAGTTGGTATCATAACAGACCATCATAACATAACGATAGAAACAACTTTTACTGCAGGTGTATATCCAATATGATTTAAACAAAAGCAATGGAGAGTTGGCTATGGACTACGGTTTCATTGAACCTAATGCGGATCGAAATGCATACACGCTAACATTGAATATATCTGAGTCAGACCCTTTTTATGGTGACAAACTAGACATTGCCGAGTCCAACGATTTTGGTGAAACAGCATACTTTGACATCTTCTACAATCGCCCTCTTCCACCAGGGTTGCTTCCATATCTGAGACTAGTAGCACTAGGGGGTACCGACGCTTTCTTGTTGGAATCTCTGTTCAGAGACTCCATCTGGGGTCATCTCGAGTTGTCTGTGAGCCGTGACAATGAGGAGCTAATATGCAGAGCGGTTCGAGAAGCCTGTAAATCTGCTCTTGCTGGTTATCATACAACCATTGAACAGGTATGTCTGTATATTCAGGATTGACAAAGACTCATGCGCATCAAAAAATTTCAATTCAAGTTTATAGGTATCCATATCTTCCATCATGAATGTAGTGAGAAAAAATATTAAGTCTCTTATTAAAATATCACATGGCTGTGTCTATCTATCTCTTCATAAAAATTTATATACATTTAAAGTAATATTATTGTTGCATCTTACAATACTACATGAACTTTAAATTATAAATTTTTTGAAGCTGATTGAGATCAACAGATAACTTAACAAAGCATATAAATGGCAGGATCGCAAGTTGAAAGAAGCAAATCTAGATTCAAGGCTTGCAATAGCAGTTGGAATAAGAGAAGGGGAAAAGACGGTTCTGCAGCAAATCGATGAGTTCTTCGAGCAGAAAGAATTGGAACTGGACCAGTTAGAATATTATCAAGAAAGGAGGCTCAAGGATCTTGGACTTTGTGGCGAAAATGGTGATATCCTTGGAGACCTCGGAAAATTCTTCTAATCTTGCAGGAAGCAGTTGCACCCGATAAGGACAGACTGTTGCTTGCATTTCTAAATGACGAAAAACTGGACACTTGGTAAATCACAAATGGAGTCTTGTAACCTTATAAAAAAATGGAATCTTGTAAGATGAAAGCATGTCATGCATTGAATCGATCTTTAAAAGGATCATGATCAAGTTTTTTGACTCGGAACAATTATTACAAATTTACAACCCATTACATGCCTACAGCTTGTAAAGAGGAAAATGTAATGTATGAAATATAATTTATAAAGAAGTTGTTGACCATCGGGATGACATAGAGAATGAACTTTAGAATGTATGATTTGAATCCAAGATTGTGACATAAACTGCTGTTATACAATTATATACTGAATTTGGTGGAAAAAATAGTAATAGTAAAACAGAAGATACATCTTTGCAGGCCTCAATAGTCAATATAAACTGACATCCCCTTTTCTTTTCTTTTTTCCCTTTTACATCATGGTTTCCTACAAAATTATGTTTACATAAATCTCTAAGAACTTATGCCAGTGATCTGGATTCTTATAAACAGTACATGAGCAACTTCGTGGAAAGAAGCAATTTTCAGATTGCTCTTTCATACTTATGGTTTGGCTAAGAGTGCATATTATATTTTCTACATTCAACAACTTGTACTCATCTTACTTGACTAGAGTTGGGAGGACCTAGCAAATCATCACACTTTGTTCCCTCACAAAAGCACTCATGAGGGTTGGCATAGAAATAATCCTCCTCCTTCGGCTTGTCTACAATAACTCTACGATAAGTTGGCTGTCCCATTCGCTTTTCGTGAACTTGTAGCACAGAATCTGCAAACTCCTTCCATGGAAGGATTCCATTTTGATGCATATCAAGCAACTGTACAAGCTTTTTCCGGTCCAATATGATGGATTGTTTAAAACCAGAATACCTGCATGAGAACTAATTATATATATTTCTTCGAAATTATTTTGAGGCTGCTTTTTTAAAACCAGAATACCTTCTATATGAGATGAAATTGCAACTTGGAAGAGTAAATACATACCTGCGGTGGCCTTCGACAAGTTTTGCCATGTTCCCATCATAGGTAGGAATAAAGGTGTCACTGGCTACTGAAACCATAAAGTCCAAAGCTGCCATCTGGGATGAATGATTTTGGAATTGCTGCAACTCATCAAGGGCTACCAATGCCTCTTTTTTAACCTAAAGTGAAGTAAAGTCGAACCTTATCAAACAAGCAGTAACCATGACTGAATGAGAAAACGCATAATGTAGATCAGGTCCAACCATTTTGAAAGCCACAATTATGAAAATAGGGGCTGAAGAAGGGGGAATGGGATATAAATGGTGAACTCACAATTCTTGGAAATGCAGCTCTCAGTTGCGCAAGTCTACGTTCACCACCATAAATCTCACCGGCTGCCACGTAGATTTGTGTCTCCCGGTCAAAACCTAAGGCTTGCATAACCAAGGCTACCTCCTCTGGTGTCAAAGGGCATAAACCTTGTGATCTCCTTTCTTCGGACACTATTTCCTTCTCTCTCCATGAAGGGAATGCGTATCTGAGTTATGCAAGCAAAATCATAATTTTAGGTGAGATAATAGACCTTTCATTTGTCGGCTCATTACAAATTATAAAGTGAATGTATTTAATGTGTAATTGTCAAAATATGCCAAATTCAACAAATCATGCAGCACAAACTATGGATCCACTACTCTCCTACAGGACCTATCTCTCATAAAAAACAATCCACAATAAATAGTCCAATACAAGAAACATAAGATACCTCATTCGCTTGAGCTCCTCAGCTTCTTCATTAGTGCAACCGAGAGTACAACCTGAGAAAGCCAGCATGTCCATCTCATATCTCAGATGCAATGCCACAAACGGTCCCCTCTCATGAAGTATCTGAATCAATTTTTGCCCCAGATTCTCAATTTGAGGAGTGAATTTAAGCGCCTGGTAATTAACACGACACCGAAGTTTCTGTAGATCAATTGGGAGCCCGTTATTTGCTAGGCGTGCATCTGTTTTATTGAAGTGTACCACCTTGTGCTTGGCAAAAAGCGGCAGAATCTGCAGTTGGAGTCTATAGTCAAACTCAATATATGTACTACAGAAAATAATGAAAGGGGGGCATATAGGAAAGTATGCTTTATAAATTAACAAACTTGATAAAGTGCTTTTTTGGCACCAACTTTGGGTTTTGCTATATTGGAAGCAACCCATTTGAATTGCTAAAATAATAGATGCCGCCAATATCATAAACTTGTACTTTTCTTCATATGACTGATTCTTGTTTCAATTGATAAATTGAAAACCTCCATTGAAATTGTGAAATATTTTGATAATATGGCTTCCAATTATAAACATTTGCAATATGAAGTGGCAATTTATTATTGATACAGATATTAGAAGTTTTGCTTTACTCCCATTTTATATACACGTTCTCACAGTTTTTCTTGTCTTCATGCATTCAATAACAAGATCAAGAGTAGAAGTCTACAATGCACAGCTAGAAATTAGTAACTAAAGTATGATTCAGAATAGTCCCATTGGCATTTGCAGTCTGCCTTACCATCATCATTGCCGTATAAATAAAAGTCTGAATAAGATGATCATTACATGCCACAATCATAAAATCTGTTTTTCCTAAGACATTATTTACAAATTCCATGTACACAAAAAAGCAACAAATCAAGGAAATATTCCCTCCGGTCATTTTTTACAAGAGACATTTAAGAATCTTATTAGGTCCTTAATACAAGAAAAAAGTACAATTTTAAAGTGTATTAATTGTTATTTGTCTGTAAGATTTCCACCTTCTCTGTCAATGAAATTGACAATTTTCATAATCATTAATTGTGCAAATTTGATGATATTTGTAATTATGTAATTATTCTCATAATTAATTAGTTCAACTACAAATTAGTCGTTATAGCAAGACTTAAGGCTACATATCATTTTGTATCAACATTATTTAAAGGAGAACACTCCAATGGAAATGACACATTTTATCAATCATAAATTTTGAGCTTGACATGGTATCAAACTAGGTTGCGATCTGTATCAGGTTCCTATGTTTTTCTACAATCAAATATCAACTTCCTTTGTTCTTTTTTGAAATCATAATTCCTTGCCAACGTTGATCATAGTTTCCTTGTTTTTGCTCTGTTTTTTCTTAAAATCGTAGTTCCTCGCCGAATTCAATCATAGTTTCATTTTTGTTTATGCGTTTTACTGTTGTCGTTTCCTAAGTTCTCTGCATTTGTTTCCCTCAACATCGTATTCACCGACAAGCATGATATACTTTTTGTCTGTCTTAATGAAAAGAACTACTTTACATGAGCATTTCAGCTCCAAATTTTTGTCAAAGGAAAAAAAGCTTTGGGGTCATGTCAATGGAACTGATTATGCCCCTAAGAAGACGAAGAATGACGCCTATGCCAAATGGAAAGTCAAAGATGCACAAGTGATGACATGGATCACAGGTCTTGTTGATTCTAATATTGTTCTCAATCTCCGACCTTTCGCTACGACAACAAAGATGTGGGACTACTTGAAGAAAATATACAGCCAAGACAATGCTACTTGGCGATTCCAGCTTGAACATGAAATCGCAATTTTTCAACAGGAAAGTCTTTCTATTTATGAGTTTTTTTATTCTCATTTTTTGAATCTTTGGGATGAATACACATTGTCTATAAAGATCGGTCAAGTGAAGAAAAAATTACCATGCAAAAATTTCATGAGACTACTAAACGTGATCAATTTTTGATAAAATTGAGATATGATTTTGAGGGACTAAAGTCCAATCTCAAGAACCGAGCTAACTCCCCATCTTTGGATACTTGTCTCAATGAGTTGCTTCGTGAGGAACAACGTCTTCTCACTCAGACAACCATGGAACAAAAAAAGGTTGTTTCTCTCCCTGTGACATGCGGTACAAGGTCGACCTCGAATGTGAGACATGTGTATTTGTCCAATGTTTCTGCTGCAAAGGACATGGACATTTTGCTTCCAAATGTCCTAAAAAGTTATGCGATTACTGCAGAAAAGATAATCATATCATTAAAGAATGTCCTACCAGACCACCAAAGAAAAGTACAACAACTTTTACTGCCTTTGTTGGTTCTTCTACAGCTCCTGTTCCTGTGAACCATCATTCACATTCCAATGTTCCAACGTTAACCCTTGAAATGGTTCAAGAAATGATCATTTCAACTTTGGGTCTTTCAAGTAACATTTCTTCCCTAGACTCTCCTTGGTATTTTTACTCTAGGGCATCTAATCATATGACCAACAATGTTGCTACTCTTACTAATGTTAAAAATTACTATGGTAGTCTTCAAATACAAACTACTGATAGAAACAATTTGCCTATTACAGAAACTGGTGATATTTCCTCATCTCTCACCAATGTATATGTTTCCCCTGGTCTCACTGGTAATCTTATTTCAGTTGGTTAATTAGTTGACAATGATTGTAGAGTTGAGTTCCCAAAATCTGGTTGTCTTGTGCAGGATCAACAATTAGGGAAGATGATCGTGACAGAGTCTAAAGTTGGATATCTTTTTCCCCTTTATTCACTTTTGTTCCCATGTTCTTTTATGCATTTTATTTCTTGTAATTCTGTAATTGTTGATTTCCAAACAAGACATAAACGTCTTGGTCACCCAAACTCAAATGTCCTTCACGACTTAATGAAATTTGTAGTTTTGGGCAATAAAAATTCCTCATCTCTTAGTGTTATTCAATCTGTTTGCATTTCTTATAAACTTGGTATAAGTAAAATTCTACCATTTCCAATTCATCAAACAAATGTGAATCAACCTTTTGACATGATCCATAGTGATTTATGGGGAATAGCAACTGTTATATCTCATGCTCATTATGAGTACTTTATCATTTTTATTGATGACTATAGTCGTTTTAAATGGATTTATTTTTTGCGCTCTAAGACTAAAGTATTTTCTACATTTAAATTTTTTCATGCTTATTGCGGAATTTTCTTATATTATTTCTGTATCTTTACAATAATACAAAGCAAAATTTATACATACTAGGAGATTAAGGCTGGGCGATAATCTAGCCTAGGAGTTAGGGAAGTTATTCTCCTCATAATTGCTAATTCTAATAAGATAGGAAAGGCTAGGAATTAGCTAATACTAATCTATATTTAATGGACATAAAGCTGTCATAAAACTGTACAAAACAGAATCTGTTGATTCTCCTTAATTAGCGCCAATCTTCAACACTCCCCCTCAATCTGGGTGGTAGATATCTATCATACCCAGATTGGATCTGATAGTTTCGTATGTGTGTCTTGGAAGTGCCTTTGTTAGAATGTTCGTTGTTTGTCTGTTTGATGAGATGTGGTTAACACTTATGATCTCATGATCAATTTTCTCCTTAATGAAGTGTTTGTCTATTTCCACATGCTTTGTTCTATCATGGTGAACCGGGTTTTTTGCAATGCTTATAGCTGCCTTGTTGTCACAAAGTATTCTCATAGTGTAGTTAGTAGGAATTTTGATCTCATCCAACATTCGTTTGAGCCAAATCCCTTCACAAATTCCTTGTGCCATAGCTCTGAATTCAGCTTCTGCACTACTTCTAGCGACCACAGATTGTTTCTTACTTCTCCATGTTACCAAGTTTCCCCATACAAAGGTGCAATAGCCTGTGGTGGATTTCCTGTCAGATAAACTCCCTGCCCAATCTGAGTCGGTATAAACTTCAATTCCCTGGTTGTGGCTCTTCTGGAAATAGAGCCCGCGGCTAGGTGTACCCTTTAGGTATTGAAGGATTCTATTTAGAGCCTTCATGTGAGTCTCAGTTGGGTTGGACATGTAGCGACTAGCCAAGCTCACAGCAAAACCAATATCTGGTCTAGTGTGAGTTAGATAGATTAGTTTTCCAACTAAGCTTTGGTATCTATCCTTATCAGCAGGTACACTTTCTTCTTCACTTTGTTTCATGGGTTCTACCGGAGTATTGACAACTTTGCATCCAAGCATCCCTGTTTCTTTGAGTAAATCCAAAGTGTATTTCCTTTGAGAGACACAAATACCATCCCTTGTCCTAGAAATTTCCATCCCTAGAAAGTACTTGAGTTGGCCCAAATCTTTGACTTCAAATTCTTCGGTTAAGATACTCTTGAGGTGGCTGATTTGATCATGATCATCTCTTGTAATAACAATATCATCAACATAGACAATAAATAAGGTTATTCTTCCCTCCGGAGAGTGCTTAACAAACATAGTGTGGTCTGTTTGGCATTGGGCAAAGCCTTCTTCCCTGACAACTCTTGTTAGTCTATCAAACCATGCTCTTGGAGATTGTTTCAAGCCATAGAGGGATTTATGGAGTTTGCATACCATGTTTGAGGTGTCATGTGATTCAAGCCCGGGAGGTATTTGCATATACACCTCCTCTTCTAGCTCACCGTTTAGGAAGGCATTCTTTATATCTAATTGGTGTAGGGGCCAATCTAGATTTGCTGCCAATGATAATAGGACCCGAACTGAGTTGAGTTTTGCCACAGGTGCAAAGGTCTCTTCATAGTCCACTCCATATGATTGTGTAAATCCCTTTGCAACTAATCGGGCCTTGTACCTGTTTATACTCCTATCAACATTGTATTTAACTGAAAAGATCCACTTGCATCCCACTAGTTTCTTCCCTTCAGGTATTGTGGTGATTTCCCATGTGCCATTTTTTACCAATGCTTGGACTTCTTCAGTTACAGCTGCTGCCCATTCAGGTTTCTGTAGAGCTTCTTGAACATTCCTTGGAATTTCTATGTTGTCAATGGCTGCTACAAATGATCTGTAGTTTTGTGATAATTTTCCATAGGAAACACAATTCTCAATAGGGTGTTGAGTGCAAGTTCTCACCCCTTTTCTTACAGCAATAGGAATATCAATATCAACGGTGTCAAGGTTCACAGGGAGTTTAGAGTTTAATGTTACCTGTAGGGATTTCATTTTCTGGAATCTGGTGAGACTCATGGCTTTGCGGTGGAGCTGTGCTAGGCTCTACTTCCTTCCTCCTTCTTTCATAAGTTTTCCAACTTCCTTCGTGTGTACCTTGATTATGTTGGGTTGTTCCAATTTCATTGTTTTTTCCATTTTCTGCCTCGGCCACTGCTTCAGTTTCTTTTACAACAACCGGTTCAGGTTCTGCTGTCCTTTCAGCTGGGATAAGGGCAGTTTCTGTTTGTTCAAACATCCAAGGTTGGTATTCTAAAGTTTCAATTGGATATGTGTGTACTTGCTCCCCCTGAATGCCAACTTTGGGGTAGTAGGGCTGGTTCTCAAAGAAGGTTACATCCATGGTGTGGTAGAATTTTTTGGTGATGGGTGAGTAACATCTGTACCCTTTTTGGTGAGGTGAGTAACCAAGAAAAATGCACTTGATAGATTTGGGGTCAAGTTTACTACGGTGTGGGTTGTGGACGAAGGATGAGCATCCAAAAATCTTTAAGGGAATGGAGGTGAGTATTTTGCTGGTAGGGGTGGGAATAGGCCAGGTCAGGCTAGGCTTTGAAAGGCCTGAGCCTGACCTACGATTTATTTTTTCGGCCTAAGTCTGGCCTACAGCCTATCATAGGTTTTTTTTCGGCCTAAGCCTGACCTTTTTAATAGTTTGGCATGGCCTGAAAGCCTTTTTAAAAGCCTTTTTAAACGAATCCATTATTACTTCTTAAACAAATAAGGAACAACTACTAAGTGATTGACTAATTGAACGGTTACCGAATATAAAACAACTACCAAATATAGAACTGCTACCGAATATGGAACGACTACTGAATATGGAATGATTAGTAAGTGATTGCCTAATTGATAGAATTTAAAATAGAAAATAATATTATTAATATAATAATAAAAGATAATATTAATAATATTAATATATAATAAATATATATAGGTCGGCCTGTTAGGCCTAACAGGCTTTTTTATAAGCCTGAGCCTGACCTATTTAAATAAATAGACTTTAAAAACAGCCTGAGCCTAGCCTTTTTATTAAATAGGTCAGGCCAGGCCATAGGCCCCTACGGACGGCCTAGCCTATTCCCATCCCTATTTGCTGGTTGGGAAGAAGGTTTGGAGTGTGAAGAGGGGGGCCTTGAGGTTAAGGATCCGGGAAGGCATTCGATTTATAAGGTGTGTTGCCGAAATGACAGCTTACCCCCAAAACTGGCTCGGGACATTTGTGGCTAACATGATTGATCTAGTTACTTCCAAAATATGTCTATTCTTTCTTTCCGCAACTCCGTTTTGTTGTGGAGTGTCCACACAAGAGCTTTGGTGAACAATGCCAACTTTTTGTAGGTATGAACTTAGAATCGAATTGTAGTACTCACAACCATTGTCAGTTCTAAGCACTTGGATCTTGTTGTGAAATTGAGTTTGCACCATGTTGTGGAAAATCTCAAAGATCCTTCCTATTTCTGATTTCTCTTTCATTAAAAATACCCAGGTAACACGAGTGTGATCGTCAATGAACGTGACAAACCATCTAGAACCAGTAACATTCTTAATGCGTGATGGTCCCCATACATCACTATGAATTAGGGCGAAAGGTTGGGATGGCTTATAGGGTTGGGGTGGGTATTGGCTACGTGTATGTTTGGACAATTGGCAAATTTCACACTGAAAATGCTTCTGATTTTTATTGAATAAAGAAGGAAATAATTTTTTCAGATACATGAAATTTGGGTGGCCTAATTGATAGTGCCATAACATTACAGGATTGTCACTACTTGGAACACTAACTGCTTCATATGACTGGTTCTTGAGTCCTCTTTCTAATTCTTCAGCTTGAAGTAGGTAGAGTCCAGCACACTCTTTAGCACTGCCAATCGTCTTCCCCGACTCCAAAATCTGAAATTCACACAAGTTAGGAGAAAATTTAGTAACACATTTCAAATCTCTTGTGATTTTGCTAATGGACAGCAAGTTGCAATCAAGTTTCGGCACATATAGAACATATTCTAGTGTAATATTAGGTGACAAAATAATTGATCCTGTACCCATGACCTTAGAATGTGTGTCATCTGCTATTCGGACAGTGCAGTTAAATGGATAAGGAGAATAACTAGTAAACAAATTAAAATTTCCAGTCATGTGATCTGAAGCCCCTGAGTCAACAATCCATGACTTTGTTTTTCCCATGCTAGTATTTAGAGCATGTGAGACATTACTTCTCTGAGCCACTACAGCCGTACCACCTTTTTTTGTAGAAGGCATAGTTTGTTTGAAGATTTTTTGTAAAGCCTCCATTTGTTCCTTGTTAAATGGAAATGAAGTAGATTTTACCTCAGCTTCTTGGTGGTTAAAAATTGTGTTGCCTCTGCTGTCCCTACTTTTGAATTGCTTGGCTTCTAGGGGTTTTCCATGTATAGCCCAACATGTTTCTTGTGTATGGCCTGGTTTCTTGCAGTGATCACACTAGGGACGATTTTTCTTTTGAAATGGCCGAATTTGGTTTCCTCTTGCAGCCATTGCTGAGCTCTCGGTGGGAGGTGTTGAGGTGGCATTTCCCAACATGAGTTTCCTCCTGCTCTCTTCTCTCCTTACTTCTGAAAAGGCTTCCCGAATTTTGGGAAGAGGTTTGGTTCCAAGGATCCTTCCACGGACTTCATCAAGGTCCTTGTTTAGTCCCAATAGGAACATGTAGATTCTGTCCTTCTCCACCAGCTCTTTGAATTTTTTCTTATCCCCTGTACAGTCCCATGTGACTTCTTCATATACATCTAGTTGTTGCCAATGTCTACTAAGTGTATTAAAATACTCAGTAACAGAAGATTCTCCTTGTCGAAGGGTGTGTAGAATGCTTCTTATCTCAAATATGGCAGAGGTATTGTCCACATTTGAATATGTTTCATTCACAGCATCCCATATCTCCTTTGCCGAATCATAGAACATGAAATTTTCACCAATTTCGTTGGTCATGGTGTTGAACAGCCATGACATTACTTGGCTATTCTCAAGTTTCCATTTTTGAAGGGTGGCATCTCCTTCTTGGGGACATTTTGTGTCTCCTGTGATGTAGCCTTCTCTCCCTTTTCCTTGAAGGAAGATCTTGACTGATCTTACCCATTGGGTATAGTTTTGACCATTTAATTTATGGCCAGTGATGAGATGACTGAGCCCATCATGTGAACTGATCGGAAATGATCCAGTTTCCATCTTTGGCTGCTCGTCAGAAGGTTCACCCATTGCTGGCGGCGCTAGGGTTTTCTTAGGGATGGATCAGATCGAGCTCTGATACCATGCAGAATTTTCTTATATTATTTCTGTATCTTTACAATAATACAAAGCAGAATTTATACAGACTAGGAGATTAAGGTTGGGCGCTAATCTAGCCTAGGAGTTAGGGAAGTTATTCTCCTCATAATTGCTAATTCTAATAAGATAGGAAAGGCTAGGAATTAGCTAATACTAATCTATATTTAATGGACATAAAGCTGTCATAAAACTGTACAAAACAGAATCTGTTGATTCTCCTTAATTAGCACCAATCTTCAACACTTATGTCCAGACTCAATTTTCATCTATAATTAAAGTTGTGTTCAGACTCAATTTACATCTATAATTACATTTTTTTCATGCTTAGTATACATCTTTATTACAGAAGTTCTTCCAGACAAATGATATTGTTAAATATTATATATTAGAGTGTAAATAATATATATATATATATGGGCTGTAAGTAAGTATTCTGGCCCGTTAGCATTATTGTAAATTAGGGTTATTCAACACCCTGTGTCTATATAAAGAGATTCCGCTGTGTAGTTGAAACACACGGGTTATTCTATATGTCTCTCAATATTCTTTATATTCAACATGGTATCTAGAGCCAACTAAGAGACAAACCCTAATCCTAATTGTCAACTACCCGGTAATCCTAATTGTCAACTACCCGGTCGACCCACTGTCTCCGGTGAATATTTTTTTCGGCAAACCGTGTTTTCAACTCCGGTTTGCCCCCTCTGCCGTTGATACGCTGATTCCTCAATTTTTTGTTCAGCCGTTCACGCTTTACCGTCGCTGCCGTTGCTGCCATCACTGTTTCTGACGAGTTTTTTTGACGAACGACCACTCCATCAGCGCCGAACACCCCAGATCGGCCAAACCCCTTCCACCGCGCCTTCAGACTCGTCCCCACGCGCCCTCACGCGCCCTCACGCGCCCCACGCGCCGCCTGCACGCCCCGCGCGTGGATCTCACGCGCCGCCCCCTTCCACCGCGCATGACGGCGCGTCCGGCAGCCGTTCACGGTGGTTCTTCTTCCACGACGCTCGCCTCGGCCACCTGCTTCCATATCTGCCCTCAGTTTTCAGTTTCGAGTTACGGATATACGACTTCCAGTTCAAACAGCCCCTGTTTTCTCGGTTCCGACGAGTTTTCTGACCATCTTTGATAATCATGGCATCTCAGTCTGAAACCAGGAATATCTTCACCAACTACATCACTTCTCCTCTATTAGTTGAAAAACTGAATGAATCAAATTATGATAGTTGGGCTGCCGACATCAAACTTTGGCTACGTGGTCAAGGTTACGAGGATCACCTCACCCAAAATCCTGAAAAGGTGCGTGTGACTGAATCATCCAGATGGAGCCAGATTGATGCTCAGTTGTGTAGTGTCATTAAGTCTACACTTCATCCAGATGTTAAACCGATTTTCCGTCCGCATATCACGTGTGAATCGGTTTGGAGTCAGGCAAAGGTACTCTATACTAACGACACACAACGTCTCTATGGAGTTTGTCACCGCTTGTTGAACATCATTACTCCGAAGTCACTCGATGGCTCTATTTCTGCATATCTTGGCACTGTTCATAGTGCACTTCATGATTTTAATGAGTTACTCCCTCCTGCTGCAAGTAATCCAGTTGAACATAAGAAGGAGTTGGATCAACGCAGCACCTTCTTCATGCTTCTTGCACTCTATGGCCTACCCCAGGAGTACTCTGCAACTCGTGATCAAATTTTGGGGTCTGTTACTGTTCCAGATATGTCTACTACTTCAGCGATACTCCTTCGAGTACCAGCAAAACATCCAGTTGAGCAGTCTATTACTTCAGTTCCGGGTGACACTGCTGCACTTGCATCTCAGGGACATAATCAGCAACGTTCTCGTGGAGGACCATCCAGCTCTAAGTCTCGTCCCAAATGTGAGCATTGTCATCGGCTTGGACACACTATTGATCGCTGTTGGAAGTTGCATGGCAAGCCTTCGCCTTCGATAAATGCAACTCAGCTTGATCCTTCTGCCACCATTCAGACTACACCATCTCCACAAGGCTCCCCGGCAAACTATGAAGATTTTCTCCGATGGGTTCAGAGTCATCCAAACTCTAGTTCTCCTACTTCGGTTGCACACACTGGTAACTCATCTGTTTGCCTCTCTCATTCATCTTCTCTCGGCCCTTGGGTTCTTGATTTTGGTGCGTCTGATCATGTTACTGGTAATAAAGGTCTCTTTTCGTCACTTTCTACATCTGGTTTTTTACCTACTATAACTTCTGCCAATGGTACTCAAACTCGGTCTCAAGGAGTTGGCACTGTCCACATTCTCCCTTCTATCTCAGTTGCATCTGTTCTCTATGTACCTGGATGCCCCTTTAATTTACTTTCAGTTAGTCGATTGACTCGGTCTCATAACTGTATTATTACTTTCACTAATGATAATGTTACCTTGCAGGACCGGAATTCGGGAAGGACGATTGGCGTCGGATGTGAGTCACAAGGCCTCTATTACCTTTCTCCAACATCCAAGACGTGCTCTGCCACAGACTCCCCACAAACTATCCATGCTCAGCTAGGACACCCAAGTCTTACCAAACTACAAAAACTAGTGCCTAGTTTGTCTAAGTTATCTACTTTACATTGTGAGTCGTGTCAGTTAGGGAAACACACCCGTAGTAATTTTCCCGATCGAGTCAATAAAAGAGTCTCCTCTCCCTTTGCTTTAGTTCACTCTGATGTTTGGGGTCCCTCTCGTATTGTGTCTACTTTAGAGTCTAAGTATTTTGTTACTTTTATTGATGATTATTCTCGTTGTACGTGGTTATTTTTAATGAAAAATAGAACTGAATTGTTTTCCATTTTTGAGCAATTTTATAAAGAAATTAAAACCCAATTTGGAGTTTCCATTCGTACTTTAAGAAGTGATAATGCACGCGAATATTTGTCTCATCAATTTCAAAATTTTATGGCCTCCAACGGTATTTTACACCAAACAACATGTCCTCATACACCTCAGCAAAATGGGGTAGCCGAACGCAAAAATCGGCATCTCATTGAAACCACACGAACCTTACTTCTCCATGGCAATGTTCCATTCCGTTTTTGGGGGGATGCAGTCTTAACGGCATGCTACCTTATTAACCGTATGCCATCTTCTGTCCTTGATGGCAATATCCCCCATTCGGTCCTTTTTCCCCATACCCCTCTTCACCCATTACCACCTCGTGTCTTTGGGTCCACGTGTTTTGTTCATAATTTATCCCCCGGTTTGGACAAATTGTCAGCTCGGTCGCTCAAGTGTGTCTTTCTCGGTTATCATCGGTCTCAAAAAGGTTACCGTTGTTATTCTCCCACACTACACCGCTACGTTACATCAGCTGATGTTACCTTTTTTGAGTCTGTACAATATTTTAAACCTACCCACGCTACTGAGCCTTATCAGGACATCACTCCCGAACCTCCTCAAGTAGTTATTGAGCCCTATCAGGACATTAATCCTGAACCTCCTCAGGTAGTTATCCCTCTCCCACCCACTCAGATTCCTATAGAACCTGCCGAGTCTACCCCCAACCTCCACGACCACTACAAACATATCAGCGTCGTCGTTTATCCTCAGTTGTGCCTGTTCCTGCTCCCATTACAGACTCTCCTCCGACGCCACCTCCGGATCCGGCCCTACCATCTGAGCCTGACCTTCCCATTGCTCTTCGTAAGGATACTCGCACCACCCGTAATCCCTCTCCTCATTATATTAATTTGTGTTATCATCGTCTTTCACCATTACATTACACTTGTTTGTCCTCCTTGTCTTCTATTTCTATTCCTAAAACTACAGGTGAAGCATTATCCCACCCTGAGTGGAGGCAAGCAATGCTTGATGAGATGTGTGCTCTACAAAGCAGCGGTACTTGGGAATTGGTACCCCTACCTCATGGGAAGTCGGTAGTTGGGTGTCGTTGGATTTATACAGTGAAGGTTGGTCCTGATGGTAAGATTGATCGATTTAAGGCTCGTTTGGTAGCCAAGGGATATACTCAGATTTTTGGGTTGGATTACAGTGATACATTCTCACCGGTTGCCAAAATGGCATCTGTCAGACTATTTTTCTCCATTGCAGCAATTAAACATTGGCCCCTACATCAGCTTGACATTAAAAATGCATTCTTGCACGGTGATCTTGCAGAGGAGGTGTATATGGAGCAACCACCTGGATTTGTTGCTCAGGGGGAGTCTTCCAACATGGTTTGTCGGCTACACAGATCCCTTTATGGTCTTAAACAGTCTCCTAGAGCTTGGTTTGGCAGATTCAGCTCGGTGGTACAAGAATTTGGTATGATCCGCAGTGAAGCCGATCACTCTGTATTTTATCATCACTCAGCTCAAGGGTGCATCTATCTTATTGTTTACGTGGACGACATTGTTATAACTGGGAGTGATCAGCAAGAAATACT
This sequence comes from Cicer bijugum, assembly GCA_037974875.1. Taxonomy (NCBI): domain Eukaryota; kingdom Viridiplantae; phylum Streptophyta; class Magnoliopsida; order Fabales; family Fabaceae; genus Cicer; species Cicer bijugum. Next base: position 3,551,695 of record JBBPBT010000938.1, on the reverse strand, counting down.
CCAGTTAAAACAACATCTCTCAAATAAATTTCAGACTAAAGACTTTGGCAAACTTCGTTATTTTCTGGGTATTGAAGTCGCTCAATCTAAGGATGGTCTTGTAATTTCACAAAGAAAATATGCTATGGATATTCTTGAAGAAACTGGCCTACTAAATGCCAAATCAGTTGATACTCCTATGGATCCGAATGTCAAACTCCTACCCAATTAGGGGGAGCCTCTATCAGATTCAGGAAGATATAGGAGATTGGTTGGAAAATTAAACTATCTCACAGTCACTTGTCCCGACATTTCCTTTGCTGTCAGTGTGGTAAGTCAGTTCTTAAACTCTCCTTGCCAAGAACATATGGATGCTGTAATTCGGATTCTTAAATACATCAAAAATGCACCTGGAAAAGGTCTCATTTATGAAGATAGAGGACATACTCAGATAATTGGCTACTCAGATGTTGATTGGGCAGGCTCACCCATAGACAGACGATCAACTTCTGGGTATTGTGTACTCATAGGAGGAAATTTAATATCTTGGAAGAGTAAGAAACAAAATGTTGTTGCAAGATCCAGCGCTGAGGCAGAATACAGGGTCATGGCACTAGTAACATGTGAACTCATCTAGTTGAAACAGTTACTGAAAGAACTTCAATTTGAAGAGACCAACACAATGACACTAATATGTGATAATCAAGATGCATTGCACATTGCCTCAAATCCTGTTTTTCATGAAAGAACCAAGCATATTGAGATTGACTGCCATTTTGTTAGAGAAAAGATTGAATCAGGTGACATCATCACCAGCTTTGTCAAAACCAATGATCAGTTAGCAGATGTGTTTACAAAGTCATTGCGAGGTCCTAGAATTAGTTATATATGTAACAAGCTAGGTGCATTTGATTTATATGCTCCAGCTTGAGGGGGAGTGTTAAATATTATATATTAGAGTGTAAATAATATATATATATATATATGGGCTGTAAGTAAGTATTCTGGCCCGTTAGCATTATTGTAAATTAGGGTTATTCAACACCCTGTGTCTATATAAAGAGATTTCGCTGTGTAGTTGAAACACACGGGTTATTTTATATGTCTCTCAATACTCTTTATATTCAACAGATATTATATCACAAAGGACATGCCATTTTACACCCCCAATAAAATGGGGTAGCGGAAAGAAAAAAACCGTCATCTCCTTGATGTTGTTTGTACTCTCATGTTGGGCTCCCTTGTACCCTCTCGATTCTGGTGTGAAGCTCTCTCCACCATTGTCCATCTTATTAATTGGCTCTCATGTCAAACCTTTAACAACGATTCCCCATTTTTAACGTTATATGGACAACAACCCTCTTATAGCAATTTTCGTACCTTTGGTTGTGTCTATTATGTCCATCTTCAGCCCTAAGAACACACCAAGCTCACAACCCAATATGTAAATGTGCTTCTCTTGATTACTCAAGCCACCAAAAAAGTTTTATATACTATGATCCTAATCTCAATAGGATTCAGGTTTCTAAAAATGCTATTTTTCAAGAGGATGCATATTTTTTTTCCATTAGCCAAGGTACTCATTCTCCTACATCCACATATGTTTTGCCTTTGTTTTCTAACAATTCTGCAGAAGAATCAGCACCTAAGCCCCCTTTGGTGTATCAAAGACATCTAAAACCTCTACGACCCCCTCCCAATCATTCTCTAGCTACTGACCCGATACTTCAACCAGAACCAGCACCTTTACGTCACAGTACTCGCGCTCATAATTCCCGAAAAAGTATGATCCATCTTCACCTTTATCTTTGACAACAACTTTAGCTTCTGTTTCTATCCCTTCCACAAATATACAGGTTAGGGAGCAAAAATGTTGGCAAGATGTTATAGAGGTCGAACTTCTAGCACTAAGGAGAATCAAACAAGGGATGTTGTTCCTTGTCCCTCATCTATTAAACCTTTAGGCAGCAAATTTGTATTCAATATAAAACTTCGCTCAGATGGATCCATAGATTGCTACAAGATTCAGTTAGTGGTTCTTGGAAATAAGCAAGAATTTGACTTCGATTATGATGAGACATTTGCACCGGTGGCCAAAATGACTATAGTGGGCACTATTCTAGCCATTGTTGCATCTAAATTTTTGCAAATACACCAGCTAGATGTCAAGAACACCTTTTTTCATGGTGACCTCAAGGAGGAAGTTTACATCAGACTTCCTATTGATATGACCTCCACTTTACCTAATAATGTTTGCTAACTAAAAAGTTCTTTGTATGTGTTAAAATAGGCACCAAGAGTATAGTTTGTGAAATTTAGAACAACACTTCTTGGTTTTTCCTTCATCTAGAGCAATTATGATCCATCTCTATTTATACAACGAACATCAAAAGGAACTGTGATACTCCTTGCTTATGTGGATGACATTGTCATCATCGGTTCAAATCAAGAGTCAATCAATACAATCCAACAATTGTTGCATTCCACTTTCCGCATGAAAGATCTTGGGCAGCCCACTTACTTATTGGGCTTAGAAGTACTCTTCCAACAAAAAGGCATATTTGTTACTCAACACAAATATATTCAAGATCTAATTCATCTAGTTGGTCTTACCAACACCGCTGTTGTTGACACTCCCAATGAAAGTTAGTGTCAAGTTAAGACGGGATGAAGGTGAACTCCTTACAAATCCAACTTTATATCGAAAGCCATTACAAGATCCAATATCTCTTTTGTTGTCCACACAGTTAATAGATTCAAGCAAAATCATATACATTTGCACCTTTCAGCTATACACCAAATCATCAAATACCTATTGGGCACTCTTAGTCGCAGTCTCTTATTCTCTAACGGTGCAACAATATAACTTCAAGCATACAATGATGCTAATTGGGTTGGTTGCCCCGACACAAGAAAATCTACCATCGGCTGATGCAAGTTTTTAGGTGTTGCCCCTATCTCTTGGAAGTGCAAGAAACAAGATTATGTATCTAAATCCTCTACTGAAGCAGAATACCAATCCATGTCTGCAGCATGCTCAGAGATTATTTGGCTGCGCAGCTTTCTTCTGGAACTTGATTTTTCACAAACAAAACCAACTCCATTGCATGCTAATAATACAAGTGTCATACAAATTGCAGCAAATCCAGTATACCATGAAAGAATGAAACACATAGAAGTCAATTATCATTCAATTAGAGAAGCCTATGACCACAAAATTATTACTTTGCCGCATGTCTCAACATCAGTTGGTTGATGTCCTCACCAGATCCTTGACACGTCGACGACATAATTTTCTAATAAGCAAATTGATGCATATAGACTCACCAACATCAATTTGAGGGGAGGTGTTAATGGAATTGACAGTTTTCATAAACATTAATTGTACAGATTTGATGATTTTGTAATTATCTAATTAGTCTCATAATTAATTAGTTCAACTGTAGATTAGCTGTTATAGCAAGACTTACGGCTACATGTCATTTTGTATCAACATTATTTAAAGGATAACTCTCTAATGAAAATGACACATTTTACTAATAAGAAATTTTGAGTTTGACAATCTCCATGCAAAAGGAGCCATTGATGAGTGATAATAGTACATTTGGAAATAAATTAGTACTAATTACTTCTAAGACAGTTCCTTGTTCTTTGCTTTTTTATCACTTGTTTCTTATATCTAACAAGACCAGAGGGAGTATTAGGATACCCAATAAAACAGTACTGTTACTACAGAAAAACTAACCCCTCAAATTGGAGGTATAACAGGAAACGAACCCCTCAAAAACAACCTAAGCTCAAAACATGACCTTCCCCTTCGAGAAAAAAGTCAAAGAAGCTCAAAACATGACCTATAATAAAAGAAAAACCTAAATCCTAATTAAATAAGGAGACAAATCACGATAATAGCAAAGCAATATGAAAATAAATGTTAAGATATTGTCAAAGTCTAAGAAACTAATCTTATGAGATAATCTAAAATACTAAAGATAATGTCAAGATATTATAAGATATATCAAAAAATCATTAACCAATCACTGTATCAAACCTTAAATTGTCAAATAAGAAAAGGCTGATTGATGTAATATACATAACTTTAGCTTAATAAATGCGACAAATAGAATCTGCAGACCTGCTCCATGTAATACTTTTCATTTGACCAGCTAACAGGAGGCATCTTCAGGGCGGAGTATCCACTTTTCCTACTAAATCTTTTTGGAACTCTTTTAACTATTCGAACTTCATCTCGTAGAAAATCAATGAAATGTCTTACATCAAATATTTCCTCGAAACCACTGCAAAAAGAAAAGTACAAGACTTTAAAAGACAAGGCAGCCAAATTAGAGAATACTCATTATTTTTTTCCAAACAAAGGATATACCTATGGTCTGCCCAAAAGGATTTCTTATCAAGCTCTGGAACAACCAATGTGAGGTTCAAAAGCCGAGCAACTGTCACCATGTCACAAATCTGAAATGCAAAATCTGCTAACTAAACACTGAAGTTTATCATATAATACAAATAAAGAAATGGAATAATAGGAAGTACAAACCGCTGCACGCATTTGATTCAAACCCCCATTGCAGGACACTCTTAGAAATCCATTGCTAGTATAATTTCCTGCAAGATTACAGGTGACAAGGCTTTAATATTTACAAAAATACATAAGAAAAGACATAAACAACTAAGATAAAGAGTTTAAAATAAGTGGAGCTAAGATAAATAAAAAAAATAAAATTATGGTGGACTAATGGACATACAAGGAATGATAAAATGAGGGAAACGTTTGAGGCTTGTAGATGATGGGAACTGACCTAATGTGGATTAATTACATGCAAAGAAGATCAATAGAGGCATCAGTGAAAGAAGTGGATCAAATGGAAAGAAAATAAGCTGATTGAGGTAGACTGTAGTGGTACACTAAAAATATTAGGGGAAAGACTTCACTCTAAACTACGAAATCATCTCTGGCATGAAGTCCACAAGACATGAAGGTCAATATCAATTAATTGACATTAACATTCATAAATCATAAGTCACTAACATAAATTCATGTTCCTAACTGATTCCGTACACAAAACCAACTATAAAACAAGCGGCAAACCAAAAAAGTAATTATTTTATTGAAGGGTTAACAGTTTACCAACACCTACATTTTGCATTAACTTTCAGCTACACATGATCATTATTACTAATAAAGACACACATTATTACTATTCACTACTATTATTGCTCAATTAAATCATTTATGGAAAGTCTGCATTAGAGGTTGGGGCCTATTTGAATTAACTTATTTGAATTTATCTATTGACATTAGTACTTGTGACCTCGAGAAAGCTTATGGAAACAATTAATGACATGTTCATAAGCTGTTTTCAGCTTATTTCCAAAAACTCTTTAGAAAAGCTTATGAAAACATCTTATATGGAAATAATTAGACATTATTTTATCTTTTGTTATAGAAATAGTTTATACATAAATAGTATGATATAAGCTCCTAATTAAGCTATCTATCCAAACCAGAACAAAAGCTACATATTTCCAAACCCACATACATAACAATTCAAGCAAACAAAAACTTTGCCAATATAGAAACACACTTATGGTAAATGAGTAAAGAGAAAAACTAACTTGGAGAAAGTAAAGGTGGAGGAGATTGAGAAAGTACAAGTTCCCCTTGAAGAGGACGTTGAGTTATGTGATATATACGACTGGTAAAACCAGAAAAGAAATTGGAATGCCATAGTTCATTCACTGTCATAAGCTGAACCAAACATGTCCAAAGCACAATGCTTGAACAAACTCGAATGAACCAAACACGAAAACGGCTCCTTGGAATCACAGAACCATGAAGCTTATCATACCTCACTTGAATTCCCTCCGATCTAACCTCCATTTCTCTGTCACACACTTCATTGCCGCTTCATCACTATAACCTTCACACACTTTCCAATAACAAAAATCAACACAAAACTGCTACAAAAAAAATCCTCATTATTGTAAAATTAGTGTGACTCAATGAAATTGAAGACGTACCTCAGACATGAACACTGCAACGAAGTGAATCTCACTGTTTTGCGGTTTTTTGAAGGAATTGGAACCGACCCAGAATTGAATTTGAAGCGGGCAATTGTGGGTGAGGCTCAAAATTAGATCTTTGTGCTTCCCAATTGTGTCCACAGAATTTGGAGTTCTTGAAGAATAGGAGAAAAATAACAAGAAACTGTTATTATCTTATTGGAATTAGAAAGTTGTTATTGTGGAAAAGGAGAACGGAGAAAAGGATCAAATCGGAACAAACAACAAAGAAGGTTCGTGCATTTTTATTGCCATTCCAGATGGGGAAAAATAATTAATTAATTTATCTTCCTTTCTCTGTTTACTTTTATTGTTTGTTTGGATGATTTCAATGGAAATTATCGTATCAGTTTCTAGAAAAATGATTATTTTCTCTCTCTTTTATTTAATTTCCTGTGCATGAATTCAAATCTATGGTAGATCAATTGAGAGGTCCAGGTTAACTAAACAGAAAATATAATTTTTTAATAATAGTATAAAATAATTTTATATTGTTTATTTGTATGTCCATTAAACTTAAATAGATATAAATTTAATTATTATATTGTAAGTGTAAAATAATTTTACTAGATATATATGTAAAATTATTTTACATCGACATTATATTATCATTCCATCCAATAGCTGCATGCATTTGACATAGATTCAAATTCATGATATCCATTTTTTTTCTATGGAAAAATAAGAGTATTTATTTCGATATATTTAAGACTACATTGATTGTCCCTCATACATTTAGAAAATCAAAATCACTATTTACTTTTATATAAAAATTGAAGTCGTAGTCATGGCTCCTTTAAATATAGTTTCTAGCTTCATATGCAACATTAATTCTTTGATCATTAGTTTACACAAGTTTTTTTTTCTTTATAAATTATCTTTATAAAAAATAATATTACTTGAGACACTAAATATAAATACATCTCTAAGTGAAAATTCGAATTTGAGTTTATGATATTATGCAAGTCTAACCCCATCTACTAAATTTATTATTGTTGGAAGATTAACAAAAGTTATATGCACAAAAACGAGCTTTTCAATGTTTTTTGCAATACAAAAAGTAAACATTTGATCCATAGTACATTTTTTGTTTGTCTATAGATAATATGATATAAGTATCACCTGCCTGGCAGTGCGAACTTGATATAAAATGTCCAACTCAACAATACATTTTTATGCGGTAAATTATGATTACATAAACACATTTGTATTTTATGATAAATTATAAATAGGTGGGAGAAGTAAAAAGGCCACTTTTCTTTATAAATTATCTTCATAAACACATTCAAGCCTACGGGGTATGCCATCCATGGTAAGTAGGGATGGGAATAGGCTAAGCCGTCCGTAGGGGCCTATGGCCTGGCCTACTTATGGTCTGGCCTGGCCTGACCTATTTAATAAAAAGGTTAGGTTCATGCTGTTTTTAAAGCCTATTTATTTAAATAGGTCAGGCGCATGCTTATAAAAAAGCTTGTTAGACCTAACAGGCCGACCTATATATATTTATTATTTATTAATATTTTTTTATTATTATATTAATAATATTATTTTCTACTTTAAATTTTATCAATTAGGCAATCACTTACTAATCATTCCATATTCAGTAGTCGTTCCATATTCGGTAGCAGTTCTATATTTGATAGTCGTTTTATATTCGGTAACCGTTCAATTAGTCAATCAATTAGTAGTTGTTCCTTATTTGTTTAAGAAGTAATAATGGATTCGTTTAAAAAGGCTTCCAAACTAGGCCAAACTATTAAAAAGGTCAGGCTTATGCCGAAAAAAAAGCCTATGATAGGCCGTAGGCCAGACTTAGGCCGAAAAAATAAATCGTAGGCCAGGTTCAGGCCTTTCAAAGCCTGGTCTGGCCTGGCCTATTCCCACCCCTAATGGTAAGGAGAAGTAAAAAGGCCACTTTCAATTTGTTAAAGAAAATTAACTCTTAGAGTATAAATGCCTTCCGAAAGCCGAGAAGAAAGTTCTTATCATTGGGAGCTGAAATAGAGAAAATGATGAATTTATTCTAATGGGTCATGATAGAACTCGTAACCAATGCATTTGTTGGCTCTCTTGGGACAAGCTTTTGATGCACAAGGGTGATGGTGGCATAGTTTTTATAAATTTGTTTGTATTTAATCTTGCTATGTTAGTTAGGAAAGCAAGGTTGGAGGTTTATGACAAATCTTAATGCCTTGGTTAGTAAACTATTTACGGCAAGGTATTTTCCACAATGTGACTTCTTGGCACCGGAATATTGGTCATAATCCAAGTGTTTTTAAAAGAGTATTCACAGGGTGAAATTCATTTTAATAGCAAGATATAGGTAAAGTATAATGTTGGAAATGATGATTTTAATGGAAGTTTGTTGAAAATAATAATGACATTTATGATAGTTAATGTTGTGAATTGAAAAAATAAAGTCTCACATAAAAACACTCATTCGAAAAGTCCATATGTAATCAACTTTATCCAAGTTTTGTCGAGGGAGCAACCCCATTTTTTACCTTGAATTGGTCAAAATACACGAACTTTCTTACTTTTCATGGAGGATTAGATCCGCTAATTGTCAAAAAATTTGTTGTTAGCCGCTACCTTAAATATCAAATGACAGATGACAAATCAGTGGAGGAATCCCAAAAGCAAGACCATACATTGTTGCTGAAGATAAGAAAGTGTTGTTGGGAGATTCCCACACCACTAATGTTGTTGGTATTGGAGATGTGAAACTAATATTCACCTCTGGAAAGACCTTAATTATGAAGGATGTCGTGCACACTCCATAAATAAGGAAGAATCTAGTTTATGGGTTTCTTCTCAATAAGACAGAGTTTACTCAGTCTATAGGGGCAGATTTGTACACCATTTCTAAAAATGATATTTTTGTTGAGATAGGGTACGCTATTGATGGCATGTTTAAGTTGAATGTTGAAATCAATAAAATATCTCCTTCTTTTTACATGTTGTGTGATTTTAATATTTGGCATGCTAGATTTTTTCATATGAACAAACACGTAATTTCAAACTTAAGTAACCTAGGTTTAATTCCAAAGTTATCATTAAAGGATTTTGAAAAATGTATTTTTTACAATCAAGCTAAAATAACTAAGACTTCACATAAAAAAGTAGTTAGATAATCTAAACCTTTAGACTTAATACACTCTGATACATGTGAACTAGATGAGACATTAACCAGAAATGGAAAGCTTTATTTCATCACTTTTATTAACGATTGCTCTGATTACACTATTGTATATCTAATGAAAAATAAAAGTGAAACTCTTAACATGTTTAAGATCTTTGTAACTGAAAATCAATTTAGTAAAAAAATTAAGAAGTTTCATAGTGATAAATGAATAAAGTATGATTCTAGTTTATTTAATGCGTTTTATAAAACCTAAGGAATTAATCATGAAACTATTGTATCATATTCACCTGAAATGAATGGTAAAGTTGAAAGAAAGAATATAACTCTTACTGACTAGTTGTTGCTATTATGCTTAACTCTGGTGCTGCATCTCACTGGTGGAGGAGGGGAATTATTTTGATTGTTTGCTATGTTTTAAATAGAGTACCTAAATCTAAAAATAAAACATCTCCTTATAAGATAATGAAGAAAATACAACATAACTTGTTTTATATTCGAACATGGGGTTGTATGACTTATGTCAGAATCCTCGATCACAAGCGAATTAAACTTGCTAGTAGAGCCTATGAATGTGTATTCATTGGTTATGTAGTAAACAGTAAATCATATAGGTTCTACGACCTAAATGCAAAAGCAATCATATAATCAAATTATGTTGACTACTATGAAAATAAATTCCCTTTCAAATCAATAAATAGTGGGGGCAGCGAACCTAGTCAAGTTCATGTGACAAGAAGCCCTGAAAGCAACAACCAAGGCGAAATAGAAACTCAAAATAGTAAGAGAGTTTGAGTTGCTAAAGATTATGGACCCGATTATATGACCTATGACTTAAAAGAGGATCCTGCAAATCTTAAAGAAGTTTTGTCATCATTAGATGCAAATTTATGGCAAGAAGCTATAAACGATGAAATGAATTCTCTAGAGTCTATCAAGACCTGATATTTAGTAGACTTGCCTCCCAGTTGCAAACCAATAGGTTGCAAATGGATCTTGAAAAAGAAACTGAAATCTGATGGAACTGTTGATAAATACAAGACACGCCTTGTAATGGACATAAGTGAGATGGTCATGTATATTGTTGACAATCAATATTAATCGATTAATTTAAATTTTATAAGTATAACATAATAATAGTTGTGACAAGTTCATATATATTGAAAGTAATTATAAATGCATAATAATGTTATAAAAAAATTATAAAATAAAAATACATAATAAGGTGACAACAAAATAGATTTTGGAGGTTTATTTTATGTATACAATTTGCAAATAATATAGGTAAGATTTCACGATTTCGAATAGCTACCGCTAGGAGTGGAAATAGGTCAGGTCAGACCTAACTTTGAATGTCAGTCTGACCTACGATTAATTTTTTATGTCTAAATCTGACCTACGGTCTATTATAGACTTTTGTTTTTTGTTTCGCGTGACCTTTTTAAAGGTTTCGTCTGACCTGAAATTCTATTTAAAAGTCTTATTGTCGTTAAAATATTTAAGTATTATATTACTGCAACAATCTTCCAAGAAAAAAAAATTGAATTCATAATTAGTCCATATACACATATCAAGCCACATGCTCTATCCATACCAATTTACATGATGTTCTACCCATACCACACGATATTCTCCACATACCAATATCAATGTACATATTTATATATATTAAACAAAAAATAATTTTTCTAACAAAATAATTTAAAAAAAATCTGAAACAAACACATTTTAAACCCTAAAAAATGCTTTTTGATTTCAAAGAATAGATTTTTTTTTCTAAAACAAACGTACCCATTATCACCGCTCAAATAAATATAAAATGACTACTGATTGATTGCATAATTGAACGGCTATCGAATATAAAAACGTTATCGAATATGGAACGACTACTGAAACTACTACTGAGTGATTGCCTAATTGATAGACTTTAAAATATGAAATAATATTATTAATAAATAATAATAAAAAATAAAATTAATAAATAATAAAATATATATAGGTCAATATATCATATCTAATAGACTTTTTTATAAGGTTGAGTCTGGTCTATTTAAATAAATAGACTTTAAAAATAGTCTGAGCTTAGCCTTTTTATTAAATAGGTCGGATCATAAGTAGATCCGACCATAAACCCCTGACGGACGACCTAGCCTATTCCCATCCCTAGTTACCACGGAGGGACGTTGTCACTTTCTTTAGACCGAGCAGCCTTGACTGATTTATACCGATTTATTATCTTACCATGTTGAGATATACAAAGAATTAAATAAAGAATATTTATAACAATATTTATGAGTGATTATGTGATTTTTTTCAAGTGAATTTAATGAGTAGTTGAATTTTCAATGTATGAAATCATTACTAAGTGGAATAATTGTGCATGAAAGGAGGATTAATAATGTACTCTAGTGTAATTATCTACTATCACAAAATACCTAGTATAATAAAAGGGTTCTGAGAATCAAAACAACTAGTTACCATATATGTATGCTTAGACCCACTTTTGGCAATATATTTCCTCCTATATAAATTTACTTACGATACTATCTTATTTAAAAACTACACTAATTTATCAAATTTCATATCATTTAGATTCAAAAGTCAAATTTGCAAATCTCTATTTCATATGAATAAAAACTTCATATTGCAAGCCACAATTTAGGTTAAGTATATATCTCGTGAATAAATTTAGAGTCATCCAAGCATACATCTCATATTCATATCAATACAATATTCATATTACAAACCATATTTTGGGATAAGTATATATCTCGTGATTAAATTTAGAGTCATCCAGACATTCATCTCAATTTCATATGAATACATGATTCATATTGCAAGCCATATTTTTGGGTCTAAAATCCATCTCGCGATTAAATTTAGGGTCATCCAAACATACAATCTCAAGTTCATATCAATAAAACATTCATATTGCAAGCCACATTTTGGGTTAAGTATCTATCTCACGATTAGATTTATGGTCATCCAAGCATACATCACAATTTCATATTGCAAGCCACATTTATGGGTCAAAAATCCATCACGTGATTATATTTATGGTCACCCAATCTCAATTTCATATAAATAAAAACATCATATTGCAAGCCACAATTTAGGTTAAGTATCTCTCTCGTAATTAAATTTAGAGTCATCCAAGCATATATCTCATATTCATATGAATACAAGATTCATATTGCAAACTACATTTTGGGTTAAGTATATATCTCGTGATTAAATATAGAGTCATCCAAGCATACGTCCCAATTTCATATGAATACAAGATTCATATTGATAGCCACATTTTTAGGTCTAGAATCCATCTCACGATTAAATTTAGGATCATTCAAGCATACAATTTCAGTTTCATATGAATAAAACATTCATAATGCAAGTCACATTTTGGGTCAAGTATCTATCTCGAGATTAGATTTATGGCCATCCAAGCATACATCCCATTTTCATATTGCAAACCACATTTTTAGATCAAAATTCATCTCGTGATTAAATTTAGGTTCATCCAATCTCAATTTCATATGAATAAAAACTTCATATTGCAACCCACAATTTAGGTTAAGTATCTATTTAGTAACTAAATTTAGGGTCATCCAAACATATATCTCATATTCATATGAATACAAGATTCGTATTGCAAACCATATTTTGGGTTAAGTGTATATCTCGTGATTAAATTTAGAGTAATCCAGACATTCGTCTCAATTTCATATGAATACAAGATTCATATTGCACGCCACATTTTTGGGTCTAAAATCGATCTCACGGTTAAATTTAGGGTCATCCAAACATACAATCTCAATTTCATATGAACAAAACATTCATATTGCAAGCCACATTTTGAGTCAAGTATCTATCTCGCGATTAGATTTATGGTCAACCAAGCATACATCCCAATTTCATATTGCAAGCCATATTTATGGGTCAAAAATCCATCTTGTGATTATATTTAGGGTCACCCAATCTCAATTTCATATGAATAAAAACTTCATACTACAAGCCATAATTTAGGTTAATTATTTCTCTCGTGATTAAATTTAAGGTCATTCAAGCACACATCTCATACTCATATGAATACAAGATTCATATTGCAAACTACATTTTGGGTTAAGTATATATCTCGTGATTAAATTTAGAGTCATCTAGGCATACGTCCCAATTTCATATGAATACAAGATGCATATTGCAAACCACATTTTTAGGTCTAGAATCCATCTCGCAATTAAATTTAGGGTCATTCAAGCATACAATCTCAGTTTCAGATAAATAAAACATTCATAATGCAAGCCATATTACCGGTCAAGTATCAATCTCACAATTAGATTTATGGTCATCCAAGCATACATCCCAATTTCATAATGCAAGCCACATTTATGGGTCAAAAATCCATCTCGTGATTAAATTCAGGGTCACCTAATCTCAATTTCATATGAATAAAAACTTCATATTGCAAGTCACAATTTAGGTTAAGTATATATCTCGTGATTAAATTTAGGTCATCCAAGCATACATCTCATATTCATATGAATACAACATTCATATTGCAAATCATATTTTGGGTAAAGTATATATCTCGTGATTAAATTTAGAGTCATCCAGACATTCTTCTCAATTTCATATGAATACAAGATTCATATTGCAAGCCACATTTTTGGGTCTAAAATCCATCTCGCGATTAAATCTAGGGTCATCAAAACATACAATCTCAATTTCGTATGAATAAAACATTCATATTGCAATTCACATTTTGGGTCAAGTATCTATCTCGCGATTAGATTTATGGCCATTCAAGCATACATCCCAATTGCAAGCCACATTTATGGGTGAAAAATCCATCTCGTGATTAAATTTAGGATCACCCAATCTCAATTTCATATGAATAAAAACTTAATATTGCAAGCCACAATTTAGGTTAAGTATCTCTCTTGTGATTAAATTTAGGGTCATCCAAGCATACATTTCATATTCATATGAATACAAGATTCATATTGCAAACAACATTTTTGGTTAAGTATATATCTCGTGATTAAATTTAGAGTCATCTAGGCATACCTTGCAATTTCATATGAATAGAAGATTAATATTGCAAGCCACATTTTTGGGTCTAGAATAAATTTAGAGTCATTCAAGCATACAATCTCAATTTCATATGACTAAAACATTCATGTTGCAAGTCATATTTTGAATAAATATCTATCTTGTGATTACATTTAGAGTCAAGAGTCATCCAAATATACATTTCAATTTCATATGAATACAAAATTCATATTGTAAGTCACATTTTTGGATCAAGAATCCATCTAAGCATACTATACTAATTTCATAAGAATAAAAATTCATATTCTCAGCCACCTTTAGAGTCAATAATTCATTAAATTTTGGGTCATCTAATTATAGCAACTAACTTGTCTTTAGTATACATATGGAAACTTTTCAATTTTTATCAATCTTTTAGACATGAATAATCAAGAATCATCAAGATTATATATCAGAAAATAATCAATACATCAGAGATCTAAAGGACAGTGGATTGAAAATGGAAAGAGAGAGAGAGAGAGATGAACCAGTGAATAATGATATCAAATTCAGAAGAGCTAGAAGCTTTATATTTCTTTTGATCGTATTTGCATCTCTCTCCTTGGAATCAAGACAAACCTTGGACAACAGAAACTTGAAATTAAATAAGATTTCTAGGGTTTGAATAATAAAGATTCACGGATAAGATTTCTACCATTCGAATAATCAAGATTCATGGAACTGAACCTGAAGAACTGGATGTCCCCGTCCCAAAGGAAACAGAAAAAAGTTGCCTAAAAAACATTGACGCCAAATGCGAAGATGCCGCGAGTCGAAGCAATTTTAAAGAAATCAAATCAGAATTCGGAATGATTGAAACCTGAATGGGAAACTTGAATTTGGATGAAAATATGCACTCGCGTACCGGTGAGGAACCGAATTCGTGCGTACTGGTGAGGAACCGAATTCGTGCGTACTGGTGATGAACCGAATTCGTATCGGCGATTCAACGTTCAGCGACTACAGATTCGCTCCTTACAGTGGCAACTTGAAGCCCAATAGGTCAAGTGTATAGGCTTAGTGCTCGATCCTATTTATTTATACCGTAAAAATTTATTTTTTTTGACAGCTAGAAAATCGTTAGAGTATTTTATTTTCTTTTCTAAAACCAAATCCAACGTTAAAGTATTTATAAAATATCTTTTGTGATAAAAAAATAATTTATAGAGTTCATTTAAAAAGTAATGCAGTTTAATAAGTAAATAAAAAGTATTGCAATATACCTCTTTGAATTGAAAATTCATTATAAACAACATCACCTGCTTTGCTTTTGTTCTTCAATTATATCTCTCTCTCTATCTTGCAATGTACATTGTATAGTTCCCATCAGTTTTGTAAGTATACAGACTTCTAACTCTTTAATTTCACGATAACGAGTAATGGTCAATTTTTTTAATTTATTCTTGTCAAAATGATTATAATTAGCAAAATTAAATACTACTAGAAAAAAGAACTAATACATGAGGATTTTATAAGATAGTTTGCTCTGATTTCAATTATTTATTACCAATTTTTTTAAATGTTAGTGTGAATTAAGTACAAGTTAGAAAGTATAAATTTTTCCAAAAACACACAACTTATGTATTGAATTTTGTGTGTTTATTTCTTGCAGAAATATACATGATATATATTCTATGTGGAGAAACATCATTCAAAATTTTTATTCACCGTTTTATATTATATATAGAAATAAATTGTAAAAAATATATTATTACCTTAAGGAACAAAGTCATAACATACAAAAACAAATCTAATGGCTGCCAATTAGACACCAATTTTTTTTTTTATGTAGTTCAAATAATTTGTTTATTACTAACATGCATGCATCAACTTATTAATCTCTGTGGTTATGTTTTCATTACTTTTGCACTAATAATTCATTCATTTAAATAATCCCGCCGCACACAGTACCTGAACAACTATACATTCCATGGAGAACTTTTTACAACATTGATAAGTATGAATTGGGATTTTTCAGTTCTCTAGTAAACTTGAATATTTCCATGGAAAATTCTTATTCAAATGATTATCCATTTAATTGTTCCATTGCAAATAATAATTTTCCACATTGGCTTAGAGAAGCAATCAATACTCCTCAAATGTCTGGAGAGCTAAATTTATCTGCAATTGTTTCATTGAGTTGTTATTCAGAGATGATAGGGCCTGCAGAGTATTGTTTTGATGCACTTTTCCCCCAAAATCAGATGAGTGGTTTGAAGAAAAATAATTTTTATATGTCTAATGATGCTCCTCATTATTCAACTTATTCAAGAAGAAAATATGGAATGCTGAAAATAAACAAGACTCTGGAACATCATATCAGCAAATAAGATAACTCGATTGTTATTGATGGCGACACATCTTCTGAAAAAGACTATATCCGACAATCACCATGCCAGCTTGAAGATTTGTAGAATGTATTTTCTGTTAGATAATCGTGTCCAAACCATGTAATGAGATGTAGAAGATTTGTAGGTGAATGTTGCATGTTTTTTAGATTATCAACTTGTAAACGTAGGAGCTCATGTGACTTTATGTTGATTGAATGTTAATTTAATATTTCAACTGAATCTTTTAAGAATTTTAAATGATTAGTATTTATTTGAGAAAAAAAAAGGATTGTTCCATGTTGTGTTTGATATGATTCAATATTCCAAAATTGGTTAATGAATTTTTCCATACACTCAAATAAGAGATATATATATTATAAACTTTTAACTGAACTTTATAAAACGAACGACTTGGAAGGTAGGATTTCCAAACTTATAATCTCTATCATATCACCAATGAAAAAATTAGATTATTCAATACTAATTTGATTCTTCTATTGTGACATGGGAAAATTATTTGTCTTTGATCATTCTATGTTTAGTGGACACTGTTTCACCCACTTGCTATAAATGACAAGTACAAAGAATTTGGTATAGATAAGGCATTATTAGAATCTCCATCACCAACTTATAATTAGCATGTTGCACACATTAAACACATTAGTTATATAATCATATACTAAGAAAAATTTAAGAGTAGTTGGATGAAATAGTTTACATTTCTTCTAACTTAATCGCATGTCTTGATAAATTCAACATTGAAAATATAGGAACATTAAAACTTTTGATAAAGAATTTTGCTACTTATTGAAATCTTACACGATTTAGAGAATTAATTTCCTTGATTACACACACAAAAGATACTAAATTTTAAAATAAAAATAAATTGCACTATATCTAGCAAACCTTAGTACCTATGTGTGTGTATATATATATATATATTAAATCAATAGAGGTATGGTAAACTTCATACAAAAAGCCAACAAAACTACCACATTGTTGCATTATTTTAAACAAAATTGAAACATTTTTAGACTTATAGTTTAAATCAAAGGAGGTATAGCAAACTTCATACAAAAAGCCAAAAACACAGCCATATTGTTGCATTATTAAAAAAAGAGAAGGTAAGGAATTTATTCTCAACCTAACTTGTTAATCGCAAAAGAAAAGAAAA
>JBBPBT010000938.1:3505079-3518795 GCA_037974875.1 Cicer bijugum | reverse complement strand
AAGTGTTGTCTCTTGAAATTCTCTTAATCTATTTAAATCAAAATCACCAAATCTTAAATATAAAAATATTTTAAAAAAATTATTAGAAATATTTCATAAAAATCTATTTTTTTCTACATTCATGACAATTGAACAATCGTATATAAAATATAGTTAATTCAGTAAAATAGATAATTAATTTAGATCACATTAAAAATTATAATTAATCATAAAATTAAATTAAATATATTTTAAATAAGCATGTAAATTTAAATTAAGGTGGAAATGCATGAGATATATTGAAAGAAAAACAAATATTAAAATTAAAGGAGTTTAAATATAGGAATTGTAATTGAAAATAAATTATTAGATCACAGTGTACATAAACATTTTCCTTTCAAATATGTTATTATGTTAGAAATAATAGAAGGTAAAAAGATGTTTATGCCATGTACTCACCTCATCTTTGTGTCTAAGAAGATAATTATAACCATCCACCTTCCGGCGACGGCTTTGAATCCCCATGTAAACCAACGATACCAACACCCCAATCGCAGCTCCGGCTCCGGCCATGTACGTAATTGACCAAAACGCCCCACTACATATTGCACAGTTACGAACCTTGGAAGCCACCCTCATAATCTCCACTCTCATAGCCTCAAACCGCATCTTCAACAGCTTCTTCCCTTCATCGGCCCAATCTAACGGCTTCGTAGCCCGCGTTGGGGTCCCATCCTCGTCGTCACTAACGGAGGTTCCATCTTCTTCGGAGTCTATTGTAGTTGGAACAATTTGTGCTGTACCTTCGTTGATAATTACTCTGTTCCATCCAGAGGATTCGAGACTTGGGTGTTGTTCGATTTGTTGCCACTCGTTAATTTCTTCCATGCTCTGCCTCTGGGTTCTTGCAACCTACAACTACTTTTCAAAGACATTAAGCGTATATGTGCCAAATATCTATATCATATACGGAGTAATATCTTGTTTCAATTTGTATTTTTCCTTTTTGTTGGATGTATGGCTTCAATTTTTGTGATATTTCGGTACCTTATATTTAAAGGATATGGTGGGCCAGAGAGAGATTTTATTATCACATTTATTTGAAATTGAAAGTGAAAGTAAGTATCCCTCAAAGTCTTTGTGTTTAAATATATTGTGTGAGATTTTCCATCTCTTTCTCCATACCACATCCAAGAGGGATGCTCACAATTTGCCTTGCTTCGAAATGGTTTAAAATAGACAAAATCGACTCACTTTTCCGTTGCTTAGTGTCTTGATCAATAAGACCACTCACTAAAGCATTCTGATGGAGAATCATCAAGGGGCCATCCATGGTTAATTTGGAGAAAAGAGTTCAAATAGTAGCTCAACTTAGCTATATTTTTCAAGATAAATGCCCCATGCGTGTTCTAATTCAAGTCAGAACTTAGATATAACAAAACTTTATTTTTATTTTTGATTAGTATTGTTTTATTATTTTTATTTACAAAATCATCATTTTAACACATGCTTTAGGCTTATAAGCATGATCAAACATTGGTTGTGAGTTTGTTCGGAATTTTTTTTTTTTCTTTTAACAACTATAAATTTGGTTTATTTTTCATGTACTATAACAGTTTGAATGATTAAATATATTTGAGTCAAAAAAACTAAGGGTGTCATGTCATCGAATGTGGATATGGGCGAGAACTTATTTCCTACGAAATGCTTTCTACTCCATCCTTATCTTCCATCGCTATCACCTAAAATGGAGACAATAATACGCCGAGTAAATAAGTAATCAGTGAAATTGTAAACATCGATTAAATTAATCTTTGAATTTTGTAAGACTATAAATACATTATAGAATTATAAAATATGAATCAAAGTAGTCTATATCCTGAAATGCAATTGCAAATCAGCATTTGCTTTAGGAGTATAATTTTTGACTTGTAGTGAAAATGGAGGCGACGAAACATATACTAGTACATTTTTTGCAAACAAAAAATTGCATTCAGTTTAAAAAAAAGTCAACTTTATAATTGCACTTAAGAACAGTTAAAATCTTGATATGTCGACGACTGCGATCCATACCTCGCCGTCGCGGTCCAGGTCAATTCTAGTTAATAATTTTTCCTTTCACTTTCAAAATTCAACCTGAACCAATTGTTAAACGACACGAGTAACAACAAGCGTAGATGTCAAAGTTCATCGTTTGTGTATGAGGCCACAGTTCTTATCACCGCACGACACTTGTAAACCATCCATCGACCAATTCACAACTCTCCCTGTTTAAAATAATAGATTTCAACGCGTCTTCAACACTGTACAGTTCATTCATTCATTCTACATCAAAGAATCTAGTTAAGTTAATCTCCGTTAATTTTGGGGTCAAACAGTTTTCTGCTCATGTTTTTTCTTGGATCAAAGAAAACCTATAGTTTTTGTTGTTGGGATTTATTTCTCAAAAAATGATTGTATCTGCGCTTTTGACATCTGTTGGAATTAACACTACTCTATGTGCTATGTTCTTCACACTCTACTCCATATTGAGGAAACAACCTAGCAACTATAAAGTTTATATTCCACGATTGCTAGCTCAAGGAACTTCGCAAACAACACCTTTCAATTTGAAAAATCTTATACCTTCCCCAGATTGGATTGCAAAAGCTTGGAGCCTTTCTGAGGAGGATCTTTTTTCATTGTCAGGATTAGATGCTCTTGTCTTTATGCGTCTCATAACCTTCAGGTATTCTCTTTCCCTCTTTCTTAAAGATTGAAAAGGGTTAAAAACTGATGCCACACACACCGGTGATAACTTGAGAAAATGAAACAACAACCTCAAAGAATGTTAGTTCACTAAATTTGATCAATTGTATCAAGATCTCTTACTATAGAGTACGTGTAGTACCTTTGTATTATAGTTTCAAACTTATGATTTATCTACTACAACTTGTATTTCTCACTTTGTTCGTGCAACCTGTCGACTTATTGGTAACTATGAGTCATACCCAAAGCCAAAAGTAATCACATATATTGGTAGCACGTCAATGTTGGACAATCAATAAGGTTTGTTTACTTTGTAAAAATATTTTGTGTTTTCTTTTTTAAAATGGGTGTTCATTTTAACGAGAGATTCTTAAAATAAACTATTGTTATGAAGAGAAGATGAAATGTTTGTTAATAAAGATGCATTTCCAGAAATATTGAAAATAATTTTTTGATATTTTCATTGTTTATTGTCTCTTACCTCTTCAAAAATAACACAAATTTTAAGAAATGAAAAGAGAATGTTTTCACAAACCAGTATTGAAGAGAAGCTCATATTTAGACTGAATTGTGTTATTTCTTGAATGCATGCAGTTTGAAAATATTTACTTTTGCTGGTGTTATTGGAATCTTTGTGCTTCTTCCAGTGAACTGCTGGGGAAATCATCTAGAAGAGGTTGACATTGTTGACTTTGCTGCTAACTCTTTAGATGTGTTCACCATATCAAATGTAAACAGTGGCTCTAACTGGTGAATACTTTCTCACTCTCAACATTTTTTGTTTTAATATGCATTGCTCAGAATGGAAATGTTCTTATCTTTCATGATTTTTGTTTCAGGTTGTGGGTCCATTTCATTGCTGTATATTTTGTATCTGGATTCACATGCTTACAACTTCATCATGTAAGTACTCACATCACAGTCCAAGCTTATGGATTACCAATTTTGATTTGCTCACCTACACTCCATAGTATTGAACTGATGAATATGTAATGTAGAGATACATTTATATATTCTATATCTCTACTATACTAATTAATAATTATCAACATTCAGAATAGGAATTACCTTTTTAAGGGGTTTCCTTTGTTGCTTTACTTAATTTGCTTTATTTACCATACAATTGTTAACAATTGAAGCTACATATACATAACTCAAACTTATTTGAATGCTCAGGAATATAAATACATAGCGTCCAAAAGAATATCTTATTTTTATTCATCCAAGCCTCAGCCACACCAGTTCACCATTTTAGTTCACAGTATTCCTTCTTCTTCAAGTTGCAGTATCAGTGACAGTGTGGAAAGTTTCTTTAGAGAGTTATATCCATCAACATATCTATCACATGTGGTTATTCGCCGTACAAGTAAAATTCAAACTCTCCTGGTAAATAACATTCTGTACAATTTTAATCACTTTTCTTGTTCTATAAATTTGTCTCTGTATTTAAAATTGCCGTGGAACTTGTAGTCTTCTAAAATGATGCTGATATGTTTATTCATTTTACTTTTAACTGCTATATGTGAGCATT
Organism: Cicer bijugum; assembly: GCA_037974875.1. Taxonomy (NCBI): domain Eukaryota; kingdom Viridiplantae; phylum Streptophyta; class Magnoliopsida; order Fabales; family Fabaceae; genus Cicer; species Cicer bijugum. Next base: position 3,514,537 of record JBBPBT010000938.1, on the reverse strand, counting down.
GTCATATATCATTTGTGGTTGAGAAATAAAACAGTTTGGAACTTTATGTGGATAACTTAATATGCTAGGAATCCCCTTTCATCTAAACTATGGAGTTTTGGCCCTCTGAAATGGTGTTAATTCTTCTGAAGAATCCTCATCAACCACAATGAGTTAAATTTGCAGATGTTGGAATGTTATATAAAGTAGTTGTAAAGTTAAACTACTGTGCTTTAGGTTTTAGGCAGTAGTCGTATTCACCATTAAATGAGTTATATATTAGTCTAGTTCTGTAGTTCACCTGCATAAATTATTAACGTTGGGTGGTACAGAGCCAACAAGAGAGTAAACTCAACATCACCGTGATAGAAATGATTGTTTCTACAGGGAACTTCCTTACAACAGTTTTAATGACCAAAATCTTTAGTCTATATTGTTATTCTATTCATTCCTTAAGCGTCATTTGTTAAAATTCCTTAACTCAAATGTTGTTGATTAAATTCAGTACTTTGGACTAATGTATTTCTATTTTATTTTGATATTTATGCAACTCATTTCCCCGTCTTTTTTTTAAATCTAGAGTAAGGCAAAGAATTTGTATAAAAGGATTGGTCAATTACGTTCAGATCCTACTCGAAAGTACAAGAATGTTGATCTTTGTGGACTTTTTGGATCTAAAGATGATCGTATAGATCATTATGGAAAGAAGTTGGAGGACATCGAACAGAATGTGAGATTGAAGCAATCAGAGGCTTCATTGATAGGAGAAGTATGTTGTAATTTCCATGTTTTCTTTATTTTTCCTTCCAAATGAAGAGATTTCATAACTATCTCAATCTTGTTCAATGTTCAAGGAGGCTCGAGCGGCTTTTGTGTTCTTCAAGTCCCGTTATGGCGCTGCAAGTGCTTTCCATTTGCAACCATCAAGCAATCCAACACAGTGGATTACTGAGCCAGCTCCACAACCTCATGACGTTTACTGGCCTTTCTTTTCTGAATCGTTCATGCGACAATGGATTTCTAAGTTGGTGGTTATAGTTGTGTATAGTCTTTTCACAATTTTGTTCCTTTTACCGGTTTTAATCGTACAAGGGCTTACCAATCTGGAACAATTGGAAATTTTGTTTCCCTTCTTGACAAGTATTCTATCTGTGTAAGTAAAAGTTGTGTTTTTTAACTAATCAATTGAGCACCCTTCTTGCTTTCTCTATACTGATAGTGCTATTTCGCGTAAAAAAAAATATTGCTAGTGCTATTCTTTCTTTTATTCCCTCTCTTTATATCAATAGTGCTAGTCAAATTCATTTTTTTATGACCTGTGAATATGTGATATTATGTCTTCTTAATTAGGATGGGATGTCTCTAGATTTACCTTTATGTTTTGGCGTTGAATCTGTTGATAAAAAACTCTGAACTTTGTCTAAATCTGCCTGCAGAAAATTTGTTACTCAAATAATTACAGGATATCTTCCCAGTCTTATTCTTCAGTTGTCTCTGAAGACGGCACCTCCTGTTATGGGGTTTCTTTCCACCATTCAAGGATACATCTCACACAGTGATATAGAAATGAGTGCATCTAAAAAAGTACTGTGGTTCACAATATGGAATGTTTTTTTTGCAACTGTGTTTTCTGGGTCAGTTTTTTATCAGCTGTATGTCATCCTTGATCTGAGGGAAATTACTTGGAAACTGGCAGTTTCAGTTCCAGCGCAGGTAAGACTCCTTTTATCTCATTTAAACTTCCCTGAAAATAATATTGACAATTTTCTCATTATTGTAACATTTACTCATACTACCTGTCATTTTAAGCATGACATGATATTCAAGTCTAAAACTGCATACCAAATGACCAATTTATAATGATACAATCTTCTATTTCCATGTTTTCTTTAATGAAAGTCATTTTGATTTCACTGTAGGCATCATTTTTCATCACTTATGTTGCCACAACAGGATGGACAAGCGTGTCATCAGAACTATTTCAGATAATTCCTTTCATTTGCAGTTTGATAAAAAGGCCCTTCACCAGACCAGAAGATGAATTTGAAGCTCCGTCTCTTGCTTACCACAGAGATGTTCCAAGGATCCTTTTCTTTGGACTTCTTGGTATTACATATTTCTTCTTAGCTCCGCTAATTTTACCATTCCTCTTGGTCTATCTCTGTCTTGCATACATTATTTATCGAAACCAGGTCAGATTTCTTTGTATGTTTGTCAGTTTTGAAAATGTGAGGCTCTGGAAAATTGGTTATTACGTGACTTTCACTGACCCACTGCTTTTGTATTATGCAGTTCATAAATGTATATGCACCAAAGTATGAAACTGCAGGGAGATTCTGGCCTATAGTCCACGATTCAATGATATTTTCTCTAGTACTTATGCAATTGATCGCAGCAGGAAGTTTTGCATTAAAAAAAATTTCTCCAGCTTCAACTTGGACGTTTCCTCTACCAGTGCTCACTCTTCTCTTTAATTATTACTGCCGAAAACGATTCTTGCCAATATTTACTGCATACTCCGCAGAGGTAAGGTTTCCACCGACCGTGATTGTCTTTGTTTCTCTGAAAGAACATTAAGCTGTCACACATCTGATTTGACTTGTGTTTGTGTTTCCAGAGTTTAATAAAGAAGGATAGGGAAGACCAAAAGGATAATGCTTCAATGGCTGAATTTTACAACAAATTGCTAACTGCATATAAAGACCCTGCTCTGTTTCCAGTTCAACACGCATGGAGGGATGATAGTCTTGCTAGTCCCCTTTTATCTTAAGCTCAATATCAAGTGATCACAATATTCTACAGTATAAGTCCTATCCTGTTGGCTGTTTCATACTATCGTATATGTGATTTCAGATTCCTTCCTTTTTGAAGAACAATGTAGTACAGAAGCCAGAAGGTGTGCCATCGTGTGCAGAAGCCATATACGTTCCAATTGCTTTACTCTTAAATGAACCAACTGTATGTTTGGATTAGCAGTGAGTTTTGCAAAATCACGTACCACTGTCTTTGGTAAAAGTTACACTTTTAAGTTTCAACAAAATTATGATGCCAACGTGATTTGTCAAACTCATCCCAATTTGAAACATGCACCAAGCCATTTGTGTATATATTTTTAGTGTGATAAGTCAAAGTATATTATCCATAGAGATTAGAGTGCATAGTTACCACGCTTAGAATATACAACAACTAAATCATTAGGATTTAGACTATAGTGGAGAAAGCTCTGCATTGTTTGTAATGGTAGAAACTATACATGGCAAACAATTTGGGTATAGGATAGCAAATACAACAATGATTTTATTCTTTGTGAGATGTTGTAACTAGAATTCACAGTTCACTTTCACTACAAACGATCGTGTTATTGAATTAAATTTATAGTTATATACTTATATTATGTGCATCCATGTATATATTAATAAAACAGATTAATTTTAGTTGATTATAATAATTACCTATCAATTGACGGCTTGATTGACATAAAGCACCGCCCAAGTACAATACCATACTTAGGTGCCTTGACATCAATCTTAGTATGGGTTATTGACTCTTCTGGTTCTCTTCCTTAATGCTTTACTGGTAGATATTATCTACGATGATCATTAGTCATTAATGTTGATGATAGTGCAGTAATCAAACCTATAATTAGAGGTATCAGTAGGTTTTTTATTTTTATTTATTTAAATTTCGAAGGAACTCCATTTCAAATAAATTTGATGATTTTTGTAAAAGGATTCTAGTGATAGTTTAGAAAGAGTACACAAACAAAGTGAACCGTGCCAAAACAGAGAATATTGGGGACAAGTTGGGCTGCCCTTGTCATTTCTTTTAGTGTTTTCTCTGGATACATTTTTATTGTGCAATAACTTAAATAACCTATCTCACAAGGGAAACCATACTTTGACACAAAGGGTTGTTTGGTTTTGGTTTGAGAAAATGTTTTCTATTTTATTTTCTTGATTTAATTATGAATTGCAAAACTATCCTATATTTTCAAACTAAATGGTTGGTTAAACTGGTAAATATATTTCAGTTAAAGTTGAATCTAACGAGAGTATTTGAATTTGATCTTTAATTGAAATGACCAATAATTAATAAGGATATTTTGGTAAAATGATTATTTTTTTCTTTTATTTATAGTCATTTCTTACTATGTGTATACAAACAAAAATGATGCTTATTGTGAGACCAAGAGATTATATAACAACAAAGTGTAAGATAATGCACAAATATAATTATACGTTACAGTGGACTATTTCAATAGTCCATTGAAGATCAATGTTTAAAAATCACTCGAAACTTTTATAACAAGTGAAAAAACTTTTTGATAGTTTAAGTTAATGGTCTTCTTGATCTTTATGTTTAAATAATGACTCCATCAATATTAGTTCAATAAAAAATACGAGAAAATGTAACCGGTAAAATTCAACTCTTTACTCGACATCAATTAAGTAGTCTTAACTGTAAAGACAAAGAAAGTTATTAACTTATACTTCTAAGAAGCATCGGTAATCGTTATTATAGTTTCAATTGACTTTTAAGCAACGATAGAATTTATTGGAAGTATATTACTATTTTTTTACACTCATGCATTATTCTACATAAAGAGTGCTCTCGGCAGAGGTCGGTGTAAAAGCATAACAATGGTAAAATGTAAAAAATTTCTATTATGGTTGATAAGGGTGATTTCTACAAGGTTTGTGACACTGACAAGTGGTTTTCATATGCCGGAAACTAATATAAATTTACTTATCATCCAAGGAAAATCCAGTCAAAATCATTGGACAAGAACTCTAATGAAAAATGGATTCATGCCGTCAAAAAGTAACTATTGTTTGATAACAATCTAATAGTTGATACCGATTTGTCAAATTTATAATACTAGTCTTTCGATCTTGCACGAATGGCAGTGATTCAACTGACTGTGTGAGAATACATGAGATTGCGATCTTAGACAATCTAGATCCTATCTTAACCATTAAACAAATCCCATATTTACAATCATAGTGCACCTGTGATGCAACTTCAGTTATTCAAGAGCAAGACAATACAAAAAAAGGACATTTCCTCCTCGAGATCTCCACTAAAATGAAAGGGAAGTTCTGGACTGTTCTGAAGTTTGTTTATTAAGGAAAAAAATACAGGATTAGATGCTCATAAAGATCTCACTCTCAACTAAAGAGCTTCTACTCACCAATCATATAAATGTGAAAGCTCTCCCATGCAGCTAGGCAATGCACCAAAAGCAAAACCACGCCTTTTGAAAAGAAAAATGGTGAACAAGAGAAAAAGAAGAGAATGTGAAGAAGGGGAAAAGAACAATGAAGCAGCAAATACTGAATGGAAACATATAAGGGAAGAGGCAGCATCAGTAACAGCTGCTCTACTTCGAGTACGAAGAGCAAGAAAGCGTTACATTGGGGTGAGGCAAAGACCTTCAGGGAGATGGGTGGCTGAGATCAAAGACACTATACAGAACATAAGACTATGGTTGGGGACTTATGACACTGGTGAAGAGGCTGCTAGAGCTTACGATGAGGCTGCACGTTTGCTTCGCGGCGCGAACACGCGCACAAATTTCTTTCTTTGTCAATCTTCTCATTATGTTCCTGCTCTTCCTCCAAAGATTTCCAAACTCCTGTTTCTTAGGCTCAAAGCCAGAAACATTGCATCTTCTTGTATTCCGACTAACCACTATGATGAGCAAGAAACGAACGAAGAACCGGAACACCATTTTTTTCACCAAATAGAAGAAAATTTTCTCGAAAGTTATGATGGTGCTACTGCTAGTTATGGTTCTTCTGCTGTAACTACTTTTGATCGTACTAGTGGGACTAATGACGAAAATTTTAACCAAGAGGGTAGCATAGAGGATTTCAGATTGGGGTATCATTGTGCTACTGTTAACAGTGCCGACGATGGTGGAAACAACCAGATTGTGGGGTGTCATGGAGAATATGAAAACTGTGATGTTGGACTCATTGACTTCCAGTTTCTGGATACTGTTGGATCATTAAGTCACTCTTACTCTTCTTCTCCGTTTGAAATAGCACAGGAGATGGTGGGGCCAATCGCGGAAGAGAAATACGATGCGAATGATTCACTGTTACTTAGAGAAACTTTTAGAATGAAGTATGAACGTAAATTCTCAGCTTGTCTTTACACCTTGATTGGGGTGTCTGAGTGTTTGAGGCTACAAGTTGGACCAGAAAATGGAAATCAATTATAATCTTTTTTGAGAATGGGGACTATGAACTATCCATTACCCTAATAACAATACCACATGATGGGAATAAAATCAAGAGGCATATCCAATGGAAAGGTTTAGACTTATTAACAGGAAGAACATAATCTTCTTCCATTCATTTGGAGTTACATTCCTGATTTTTATTCTGCTAAGCCAGAAAATAAAACTGAAATAGCATAGATTATTCTTTATAAATAAAGGATTGCATGTTAGCCCTATTCTTGAATTTCAATATATATAAAGATAATGTAGTATCTCTACATGTACATGATTGTTAGTTTTCTATCCTATAAATTCTTAAACACTTCCTCTAGATGTTACAATATCACTTTTCTGTAATACTTAATTTGATATATAAAGGAACCTTTCAAGACTAGAGGGCACATAGCTTTCTATCCTTTGAGCTTTAGCGGGTAGAGCTTGAAGAGAGACCCATTCCAGTGGTACAGCAGTTTTCGACCAGATGGAAGTACTGTCGATGAACTAGTTCAATCTTAAAGTTTATCACGGAGACGTTTGGATATACAATTTAATTAAATATTATCTAATAAACATTTATCACGTAAGAACTTATATGTTATAACCTCATCCAACGAAGAAGTGAAAAAAAAATATATTTGGCAGTTAAACAAATACAAGCATCCATACATAACATAGAATTAGAAGGAATGGGCACATACAGAAAGATCGTTCCGTGCAAAAGGCGGCAAAATCAGAATGCGAATCCATTAGACAGTAAGCTTCGTATAGATCTCTTTTGATGCAAATCAGCTCCTACTTTTTAAGAATCCAATTTGTGCACATTGATCACAGATAAACTTATTGGCATTTAAGCTAGAGAAGATAGAGAACAAACTTTTAAACATCACTGTAAGCACTAATCTCTAGTAGGACGAATGGCAATTACCATTATAAGACCTCATTGAAGCTTGTGGCATGCCCTAGCATCGGAAGACGTCTAATTAGTCCATAGCATTTATTTGAAATGAGCATGTTAGTCTAAAAATTTAACAGTTGGTCATTAATGTTTGAAATTAAAGTTAAACATAAAATCTCCAGAGGTACTCTACACACAATTATGATAGAAGCTTTAAAAACACTGCAAGTAACTGTAATATAACTCACATAGGAACAATAAACTTGTGCTTTGATTCAAACTAATTTCTTCCGTTTGGTTACAAAAGTATTACCTTTGTCACTGTCATAACGAGAAACTAAAAACATCAATTACTCTGCTTTTAAGTTTTTCCGTGTTTGTAAACTAACTAAAAGAAGCAATTTCCATGTATTGAGAGCTATCTCGTTCTCATCAAGGCGAAAGCCATCCACTCCATATATGTGCTGTATCCAACATTCTAATGTTCTGAAGAAGTATAAGGTTCCTCAATGGCAACACAATTTGCAGGGAACAATCTTTACCATTTCATCTTCATCTTATTAATTCAATTGATATAATCAATATCATGTGTGAAATGTCATTGAATACCCATTGTTTCAGCAGAAATGGCCATAGTTTCTAAAATCGAGCTGCCTTCGCCATTTGAGTTCTCCACACTGAAAGATCTACAACTGAAATAGAAAACTGCACTCATCATAGAATCTATAAGTACCACAAACGAATACATTATCACCAAGAGTGGCCCTTCCCACATTCTCGAAGATCCGTCACCATAACTCAGTGTCTTCACTCTATGCTCAAACAACCCCTCAACAAATGCCATTCCTATTGTCGATCCAAGATATATTAGCAGACCCACCTGAGTCTGACCCTTGATTAAAATACTAGACTGAAGCATCGCCTTTGCTCCCGAAACATCCTCAAGCACCGAGATCACCAACGCAATGTTGCAAATGATTATAGCATTGGCAAATATAACAGAGAAAACTAACCCAACCATCAATGCAGCATACACAACAACATTAGGAGAAAACCCAAGAACAGCCAATGCACTGCAGAACGCAACAAGGAAAACACAGAACATAGTGATGCAACCAACAACTATAGTACAAGCCCACATATACGTGGAAAGTATCTTCCTCCAAAACTTAGAAACAATCACACAAAACTTGGAAGAATCAAACTTCTTTCTTGAATAAGTACAATCAACAGAATACACCACTGCAGTTTTAGACAATAACAACAATGTTGCATACAAAGGAAAACACATAGCAGAAGAGGTTACTGTCTCGGCGAATCTCTGACAAGATTGTTTGATCATAGGTCTCAAAGGGAGACCACTAGTTTCAGCAACCAACATAAGCCTAATAGTCAAATTCTTCACAATAGACTCATCCACTAACACATTAGACAAAAGAACAGCAGAAACAGGACAAATAAGCAAAAAAGTGATAATCATGAAACCCCATGAATTAAACCTAAGAATCCTTATGGTTTCTCTGAGAATATCCAAAGCATTCATTGATTGAATTCCGTAATTGTGATCATCACCATGACGAACAATATCAGAAAGTTGCAATTCTAAAGCTTGTCGTAAACGTATTTCATCTGATCCCTCTTTTTTCAAATGATCAGACCTAATCCTAGGAGAACAACCTCCACTAGAAATCTCCATTTTCAATTAAAAAAAAATCTAACCAAAAAAGGAAGAAAAAAAATAGATTATATAATTGAAAATGAATATTTACTCAAAAATTGAACGTGGAACACAAGATCTGAACCCGGTTGATTAAGCTAACAAGACGTGAATCATGACGTGGGTTGGTTTCAAAACGGGATTTTATTGTCGGTAATGGACGTTAGACAAGAATTGAAGAAAGAAATTGATGCGATACAGTGACAGGAAAATTGGGTATAGAGAGAATAGAATTTGAAAAAAAGAGCAACAGCATTGAAGATGAAGAGTGAAAATGTTTGGGCAAATTCGAAAATAGAAAGTAATTTGTAGGAAGGGGATAAATAATTCAGATTTGCATTGCACTCTGGAACTGGAGCTGTCTACAGCTCAAGATCAAGAATCATTTTCACTTTTTTTACACTTTTTTATTTTATAAAATAGTAATATTATTTTTATTAGTCAATAGGAATAATAACTTTGAATTGCCTAAAAAATACTAATAATAGCTTTAATTAATATTTCCCTATCCATAAATTAATTTATTTTTTTTTTTACAAAATATGAACATTTTCCCAATCTCTTGGAAGTTTTTGGATTATTATTATTATTTGGGTATTTGACTGTTTTTTTTTTTCTATCATCTTATCTCTGCGTTTTTT
>JBBPBT010000938.1:3463439-3485632 GCA_037974875.1 Cicer bijugum | reverse complement strand
CAACAATAGAATGGATACATATTGAAGCATCAATGAAAATGAGAGCTACCTTTTTTACAAGAAAAAGAAAAAATGAGAGTTACGTGGCCAAGTCATCCTAATTAACACATTAACAATTATTTTTGTCCTAATAAACTAAACTTTAGTGTTTATATAAATACATATGATGGAATCAACATGGAAATTTTAATTATTATACAATCAACATGAAAATTTTAATTATTATAAGTGTAAATTTTTTTATATTATAATTATATATGAGATAATTTTAATAAAAATTAATTATTTGTATTGATTTAATAGTTGTGATTAACTCATAATATATATAAATTAAATCTCATACATAAATTTTATCAATAAAAAAATAAATATTATAAAGAGAGTATCAATCAAAGTGTTCTTAACACTAGTCATTAAATTAATAAGATTTAATATATGTTTAGTTTCACTTTCAAAAAGAGTTAAAATTTTAAACGTATAAAATTAATTTTGAAATAATTAAAAATATTGAATATGATTGATTTTTCTCAAAAAATAATTATAATTTTTAAATCAATATGTAACTTTTATATTACATAAAAGTTATTGTTTAACTTATTTTTATTTAATATATTTAAACATGTGTTTAATTAAAAATAATAATTTAAAAGTAATTTTATTCCCTCACGGCTCACGCTCACGCTCACGTTCACGCTCACGTAGTGTATTTTATCTTTGACAGAGAAAAGTAGCGTAATTTGGTTTAAGTGGTTTTTTGTGTCTTGGAATGTCCTAAAGAGGAGAGAAAAAACAATATTTAAAAATTTATGGTATAAAATGGAAGCATGGGGTGGATGATTAGCAAATGGTTAGGCAATCGACAATTGGACACGGCATCTCCTTGTTCATGAGTTGAGTTGAGTTGAGTTGAGAGACGGCAGCATGGCAACTACAGCAAACCTGAACTTGTGGTCAATCCTATCTGAATCGAAGCGAATAATCAACGCTCACTCCCGTCACTTCCTCGCTCTCTCCGTTTTCTTCCTTCTTCCCCTCTCCTTCTCACTTATAGTCTCCCCCACTATCATCCACCTCCTCACCCTTTCTAATTCCTCCACCATCCACATCCTCCTTCGTCTATCCCACACCCAAACCCAATCTCAAACCACTTCTCTCAACTCCCCCTTTCCCTTCCCCTTCCCCCTCCTCTTACTATCCCTCTTCCACTTTATCTTCTCCCTCTCCGCCCTCGCCACCATCACCCATAGCGTCTTCCACGGCTTCTTCGGTCGTCCCGTTAAACTCCTCCCCGCCGTCACCTCCCTCCTCTCCTCCTTCCTCCCTCTTCTCACCACTGTCATCCTCTCCCACCTCATCCTCTTCTCCCTTTCTCTCCCAATCCCTCTCTTCCTCCTAACCCCCTCCCTCTCTTTCTCTTCAATCACCCTCACCCTCACCGCCTACGCTCTCTTCCTCCCACTCATCTTCTTCCTCTTCTACCTCCGTATTTCATGGACCCTCGCCTCCGTCATCTCCGTCGTCGAACGAACCTGGGGATTTCAACCTCTCTGCCGGAGCGCCGCTCTGATGAAGGGAATGAAGTCAGTCGGTGTCTCTTGCTTGTTATTCTTCGCTACTTTGGAAGGAATTATGCTGTGGAGCGGTTCCCTTCTTGCTGAAGTGGCTTCTTCTGATAGAGGTTCGTGGAGGGATTGGGCTTTTGTGGTTCAGATTGTGTTGACTTCCACCGTGCTCACGATCTTGATGCTTTACAACGTCGCTGCAAACACCGTGCTCTATATGTACTGTAAGGCGGTTCATGGTGAGCTGGCATCGGAGATTGCGGAGGAGTTTGCGTGGCAGTATGTGAGCTTGCCTTTTGATGACGGCAAAGTCCCTCATGTTGTGTCTGTCGTTCATGTGTGAGTGGCTGTAACATTCACACATATATATCTGTACTCACTATTTCCCAAATTTTGTATAAATTATGATGTGATGGATGAAAAAGTAACATGTTAGTGTTAGATCGTGCAAAATTTTGTGCATATTATTGTTATTGATTATGAAGCAGCATGTTTTGTGAAATTAATTCGCCTGTCCCTTTTAACTTTAGGAAAATAAAATCGTTGCTCAGCATATGTTGCAATAAAATTAACCATAACATTCAATTTCAATGGTTATCGTTTATCATGTTATTTTCAATAATTAGGTCATTTTTTTGCATTGTCTAGACATTCATTATTGATATACAAAAGATCATTTTGTTCATATGCCGTGTTCTGTGCTGAAAGCAGAATGAATGGTGCAAACTTTTAAGGGACACTTGTTATCTATGCATGAATTGCAATAGAGAATAATGTGTTTGAAGTTTGAGTCAAAATAGACAAGATTTGGATACTCTCCTTCAATTTCTCTCCATCACACTTTATCTCTCTCTTAACTTTACTCTCTTTTCATTCAAAAATATTTTAAATTGGAAAGTAGATCATGTCCTTCCTCTCAAGCACACTTTATGGAAATTAGTATAGGAATCTAAAAGCAAAATGGAGAAATTAAGAGAGACATAGATCACATGAAGACTATTTTAAAGGAAATGATTCAAATCCACCACTTAATTTTAGACAACATTTATTTGCTTATGGAACTTTAATTTATGTCAGATATTTAGTTCAATTAAATAACCCGGCTCAATTTTAGAAACTCCCTTGGTATTTTGTTTTGGAAGTTGTATTGTATGTATCTTAACTTGGCATTTCAAAGCACAATGAAAGGAATCAAAGGTTTGATGCACATATGCTACTGGCAAAAAATATTCGAACGCCACAAATTACCCAAAAGCATACTTTCAAACTTGCAAAATTTGGCTCAGTCTTTTAGGAACCTTTCACCTGTGTTTGCTCACAACAAACTCATCACAAACCTAGGCACAAGTAATTAAAGAAGTGAATTTAATAAAGCTAACTAGTAAAAGACGTTAAAAAACTGTTAAATTTGCCAATTATCTCGGGCTCAATACAGACATCTTAATTCTAATAGAAACAAAAGATGGACATATAATTAGTTATAGTAACAGAATTTGGAGTGGGGATGAAGAAAAAGAAAAAACATTCTTCCTAAAATAGCCATTCTAGTTCTCTTAAATGCAAGCAATAACAAACAAGCCATTCTGCTTAAAACATAAGGAACCATAGCTGGATAGAAAACTCAACAAATTAGCAAGCAAGGACAACTCAGAAGTAGCAATGGCAATGTAACAGCAAGCTCAACCATATCAGTTAATAGTGACAAAAGTCTGTACATCGGTTACCACTTGATCCTCCAAAACTCAGGAGCGTCGTAGTTTAACAGCATCAAAAGAGGATGATGGCCACTGGATGTTTAAGTACCTCCAGCTCACAAATCAAAAAATGAACAATTCCCATCTAAATAGTCAGCAAAAGATAGTTATCGAATTGACACCTAAGTTGGTGGTCAGAACTTTCTAGTGTCTACTGTGACTCTTGCTGGATGACAATGTAGGCCTAAAAGATCTCTCATCCTGATCAGCTCTGAAAAGAAAACTACTCCGATCTGCAGATCTCTGAACAATCCTACTAGGAACCTGGTCACTATCTTCCCCGCCGGAGGCCTCATACCCATCACTTGTTGACCTTGATAGTGGAATTTCCTTCAGAGCCTCAGCACCAGCAGCTGAAAGACCTGCAAGATGCCTTGCTTCCTCAGCTCCCGAAGCCCGAAAAGGATGAATATCAGGAGAGTCTAAACTGCTCTCAGGAGACGACAGAACAATTCCAGCTGAGCTTGGCATTGCTTGGCTTGTTTTAAATGCACTCCGTGCTTCATACTGAAGTGGGGCAAACCCAGACCTTCCATTGAAGCCCCTATCAGTATTATTGGCAGAAACTTTCATGGATTCCATAGATAAGTCAGCAGGAAGGTAAATGCGTTTACTATCCTGCTTTTTATTGTTTTCATTCGTAGGAACCATTCTTTGGCCACTGCTGCCAAAATTGCTGTCTGGTTCTAGCCTGGAAGACTGATCATGTCTTATCACAGGCAGCAGAATTTTGGACTTTTTCTTTGCTTCAGCGGCAGCCTTAGCAACATCTTCTGCATTTAATCGCGCCAATGTCCAAGGACTAATTTTGACTGCTCCTGGATTCTTTTTCTTTAATGGCTCTTCTCTCATTGACTTCTTTCCCAGTGAACTCACAGAACTTGTTTCTGGGGGCACTACATCAAACTATAACAGGATATGTCAAATGAAAAGACTTAATAGTTGATAAATTTAGTTTTAGGTGAAAGGATATTTCTTGCATAATATGAATGTCACAAACCATCCTAGAAAGGTACAAAAAACTTCCAAGGTTGATACACTACTATTCTCCATATGTTTATCAATCAAATATTGAATTCCTCCGCAAATCTCAATAACAAACAAATCTATGTGCATGACAACTATCCATGTGAAGCAGTGCTTTTGCAGGAAAGTCATCTAAACTAAAGGCATTTTACGAAGAAAAAAAACCCCATAATACAAAAAAGCATGTCACCTGATCCTCAATAAACATGCGCGGGGGAGTGCACCAGGCACCAGCACCACGATGTAAAGCATTGAAGGAGCTTGCACTGCTCAACCCAGTAAATGAGCTAACAGTTGACATTTGGGGACTTTGCTGGCCTTCATTTCCTAGCTGCTCCTGCTCTTGCTCCAGCTCCCTCAAAGCTACAATGTAATCATATGTGCTGAGTCCCTGAGTCACTCGCAAAAACAGAAATATTAAGCACTAGGAGTGAAAGAGATTTGACTAAATCGTGTCTAAAATATGTTCTGTAGAATAGACTAAACCACTCCAACTAGCCCCCATTTTGCACATCCCTTTTGGTTTTTCCATATGAGAGAGAGAGAGGCGCTTGAAGTTGAAAAGATGCTACTCCATACATGAAGAGTATAATAAAATGCATTACAAATGAAATGCAGAGTTAACCAGATCATCACCACTTGAAGTTGAAAGGAAGCAACCACATATATGAATAATGTAATGTATAATATGCATTACAAATGAAGAAAGTATAAACAATTAACCAGATCATAAACGTACCAAATAACTGGCAATTTACCTTTTTAATGAGGAGGATATGAAAGAAGAAAAGCTGAACAACAGGCAAGGTAGCAATCATAGCCAGAATTGTACAAGCAGACTGAAAAGTAAAAAGAAACAGAAATGAAGTTGATCACGTGTAAGAATAACTATAACAGGAATTAGCCTCAATGATTTTCATCAAATAAAAACAGCAAGGTTAAATTCATATTTATGATGAATAAATAAATGACAATTATAACAGTATAGTGATCAGATATAACATGGAGGGGGCCGGGGGGAGAATATTTACCACAACAATAACAAAGGGAGCCAGAGAAAAACTGCTTCCCAACTTAGAGGAGATTTCCATAGAAAATTGCTTCCTCTCAACAAAACAGCGAATGAGCACAAGTATCCCAGTTGACCATTGAAGAATAAACTGCAATCCCAAAGACCAAGGTGCACAAAACATGTACAGACCTGTCAGTAGTTAATCGAAATGAAACTAACTTGAAACTGGTGAAAACAACTTTTTTCTAATTTTGTTTTCTGAAATCCACAATATGAACAGTTGTTATACATACACATTTCTACTGTAATTACTTATTTTAAAAATGAAAACATAGAGAAAGAAAATGGGGCCTAAAGTATCATAATAAGAAAGGATTAAAAAAACGTTTTTGGGAAAATTAATATTTCCAAATGTTGGTGATCTGGAGCAGAAGATTCTTATTTATTGGTTGGGTATTATTCCTAACATAGCTGCAGAGCTTATAAATTAAAAAGTAATAAGGGTAGGTATTGCTATGTGAATGATTAGTCAGTGCTTACCAAGAGCATAGCAGCAACCATCAGGGTGAAAAATTGCCTATAGTTCTTTTTCCCTATACAGTTGTTGAGCCACTGCAAAACTCAGGAAACAACGGTCGTTCAGAACATATGTCAAACAATAAGTAAAGAAATTGAAATATCAGCTAAACTTACTCGGCAATGATGATCAAAGTGATTTACACACTTGTCGCAGACTCTACAGTGCTTGCTGTATTTGAAGACCTGCAACGATATTATTCTTCAATGATTTAAACTTTTATCATCTAATCATTTTTAGAGCAAGTATGAATATGACACAAGGTGATCATCAAATTCTGCATGCACTACTATTGAGGTAACATCATCTTTTCACATCCACACGTCATTTCGGAGTGGACTCTTAACAGAGGAAAAAAGGTTTCTAGTTAAAAAGCTTCAACGCACCTCAACTTCACACAAACTGCAATAGAACATTCCATCTTCACTTGTTTGCTTATCAGAAGATTCCTCACTTGAACCAGAGCAGCGGCAGATATAAGCACAAGGAGAGCAAACCAAGAGGAAACAAGATAAACAAGAAGATGATGCATTTGCTTTCTCTACTGAATTTGAAGCATTTTTCATATTTCCTTCTGTTCCAAATGTTTCATTATCCATGGAATTTCCTCCAACCGTTGAATCGTTTGCATCATGCATTGATGGAGTTGACTCTTCACCTAATTTAGAACTCTTATGCCCAACAACCTTTTTATTGTCTGGAATTTTAAGATACTTTTTGGACTTAAAAACCCCAGGATCTGATGGATCTGCTGCAGCACACCAAATGTAGAGCCCAAAAACAACAGTAATCTGGCAAGAGGTGAGATATTACTAACAGATGATAATGCCCTTCTTGAATTTATTTATTTTTTTTTAATAAAAAAGCACTGTTATTAAAACAAAGTTATCCTTGTTTAATAATTCTGTTGCAAACACATTTAAATACATTAAAATGATGTCAGGAAATGATAACCCTAGTAGAGTCATATATAGCAGGGGAAGCTAAAATAACCATAAGAAGGACGAAACATTAGAGGGTAGAAAGTGCATATCAGTATAGACTACATTGACATGTACACATAATAATTTAAGAAAATGGAGGTGGTTGAATGTTGTTAGATATTTAGGTGTCATAGAAGTTTCAGACACTAACACATGCAACACGCCTTCAACTTGAAGCGTTGCTGCTGAATAGGTTTTTATAAGTCTTCTCATACATGCTCAAGCAATCTAAAGCAAGATTTTACATCTTCTCCACAATAGGTAATACCCCAACCTTCTCTCTAATGTATTCATTCCTAAATCCTAATCCATTCATGTGTGTCTACTTATCCATTGTATCAATCCCTCAACATTAAACTTACCTTCTGACTGGTTTTTTGCCCCCTAACATTCAATTTCATACATCATCATCACAGGTCATCCACCTGTGCAATGAAGTCTGTCCTTATGCTTGACTGCTTGTGTACTTCTTCTGTGTCCACTGATCCACCATAAACTCTCATTCTCATTTGTGGAAAATTGATTTTATTTTCTTGTTGGCTCTTTAGTGTCAAGCAGGTATTATAATTATGCGTCAAATTCCCTGTAGGGTATGTTTGGACTTTGGATGTAGAATTTTGGGGGAGAGAAGAGAGGATAACTTATTTCCCTTAATCATTCAATACCCTTGATTGCCTCTCTGTGCTCTGTCCTAGTATAGATCTTAATAATGGGTCGTTTCCTAACGCGTTCCTATTAATGCCTAATACATATTATGTAATTCATTTCTCAATCATTTTCTTGCACCTTCTGTTGTCCTAGATTTCAGTACAATATAGCTCAAATGTGATCCACTAAGGAGTCATAAGTTCAACTATCCCCACTAAAAGGAGCATTGTTTTATGTGGCTTGTGGGGGAGGACTATGGTTCAGTTTTCTGTTAAACACGCTATTGGGGAAGGGGGAAGAGTCTTAATCTGTGACCTAAGCATTCGAGCAAAGATTGGGGAATGAAAGGGAAGGAGGGTAAAAATTTTGTTTTTTAAATTGAGTCGTATATGATGTTTATAAAAATAAACAAGGGCTTGAGAGATATTAAATTTATGCTAAGCTATTATTTTATTCCTTTCATTCTAAATAAATGTTAATTAAAAATTATTTATTTGAAAAACAAAAATTACCATCCATCCCTTTCCCTCCAAACCCCTCCATCTAAACATAATAAAATATTGACCTTGTTCCACTAAGGTGTCTCAGTTTGACACATGGTTGAGTTTACTCCATAAATAAATCAAGATCCATTATAAGCCAATCAAGATAATATGATTTAATGTGCCTGAAGTGCTAACAAAATGTAGTACCAATGTAGTTATTATTATACATAGAAGATTGCAGGTAAATGACATTCCAAAAGAATAAGAAATCAATGACATGAAGCATTAGTAGAAAGCAAAGAAAAGGAGTGACAGATCTCATACCAGTGGTGTGTAAAGGGCAATGACAATATACTGATACATCTTGTTTCCAACAAAAGGAGCGAAGAACACGTAGAAAGCAAACCCCAACGCTAAAAACACAGCAATAGCCACCACCTTCGCATGAAAATTTCAAAATTAGTAAACCCCAAAAAGAATTTCTGCAAAAAAAAAAAAAACTGAAAAATTTACAGATACCTGAAGAGGATGGTAAGGTAGTTGCCATCCATGCTTCCTCATAATTATGATTTTGAATAAACAGTAAAAAACGCACAATGCGGAGAATAGAGAGAAGAACTATAGAGGAATGTTACTTTTTGTTTCTTTCCTTTTCCCCAATATTTTCATTTGTTTTGAAGGGTATGAAGAAGCAGAGATTTTTAGGTTGTAATGAGAAGTAGGTTGAAGTTAGATGAGATGGGGTTGAAGGAGTGGTGGTGGGTGTGGAGTGAGATGAAGGGAGAAAATATTTGTGTTGGTTGTGGATTTTGATTTTTGGGTGCAAAGCTACACTTGGTGAGGGATCTGTGAATGTGTGTGAGCATGGGTTGGGTAGAAATTTCTTTTTCCGTGACTATAAGCTATAATTGTTTCATCTATTTAATTATGACACATCCTTTGTTTAGTAGAGTGTTTTCTCTCTTATCTATGTACCTTTTTTCAATTGGCAAATCATGTGCAACAGACTACTGCACCCAATGCTTGTTTGCTTCTACTTTTACTTAACTCTTTAACTCTAATCCAACAACCACCATTCCCCACTCCCATGCCAAGGAATGTTTCTCTCTCTCTCTCTCTCTCTCTCTCATCTCTATCTTTCTTTCTTACCTTTAATTAATCTACTCTTCTAGTTTAACTTCCGTTTAGAGACGAACAAATCCAGCGGCAAGATTATTAGGATTAAGTATCAGTATAATTAATGTTATATTAAGTATGTTTCGTTTCCTAAGATTATAATTCATTTTCAGTGAATTGGTTTTAGTTTAAAATAAATTAAATAGAAACTCATTTATGTTTTGACATGTTTAAATAAATATAATTTCAATAAATTTGAATGTAAAAATTATAAATTTTAACTTTGAAATAAATTCAAGTTTAAAAGTATACTCCTTTATTCTTAAAGTATAATAATTTCTTCTAGACAATTTCTAAACATGTCAATATCAAGAATTAACTTTTACCTTAAATCAATCATGCAGCAAGTAACAAGAGTAAGATATATTTGATTTACAATAAACAGATATTAACGAAGACCACCACCACCGCACTCTACACTTCTACCACCACCACCACCATGTCCACCGCCAAATCCCGCAATTTCCGCCGCCGCAACGACACAAACGAAGACGACCACGGTGACACCTCCTCCGCTCCCAGCCTCCCTTCCAAACCTTCTTCCTCCGCCCCAAAGCCTAAAAAACCCCAAGCCCCAAAACTTCTCAGCTTCGCTGACGATGAAAACGACAACGAAAACGAAAACCCTCGTCCACGCTCCTCCAAGCCTCACCGCTCCGGCGTCTCCAAATCGTCTTCCTCCTCTCACAAAATAACCACTCACAAAGACCGAATCTCACATTCCCCTTCTCCTTCGTTCCTCTCCAACGTTCAACCCCAAGCCGGAACCTACACCAAAGAAGCACTTCGCGAGCTTCAGAAGAATACCCGAACCCTAGTTACTGGAAGCGCTTCTCGTCCTTCTTCCACTTCTTCCGATCATAAACCCTCATCCGAACCTGTCATCGTCTTAAAGGGTCTCCTTAAACCAGCGAGTTCCGAACCACAGGGTCGGGAATCGGATTCCGAAGACGAACATAAAGAAGTTGAGGCTAAATTCTCGTCTGTTGGCATTCAAAACGGGAATGATTCACTTATCCCTGATGAAGAGACCATCAAAGCTATTCGGGCAAGGCGGGAGCGCCTCCGGCAGGCACGTCCTGCTGCCCAGGATTACATCTCATTGGATGGTGGAAGCAATCATGGCGCTGCGGAGGGGTTAAGTGATGAGGAACCGGAGTTTAGGGGGCGGATTGCGTTGTTTGGGGAGAAGGGTGAAGGAGGGAAGAAGGGTGTTTTTGAGGATGTGGATGAGAGGGGAGTGGATGGGAGGTTCAATGGAGGAGGGGATGTTGTGGTAGAGGAGGAGGATGAGGAGGAGAAAATGTGGGAAGAAGAGCAGTTTAGGAAAGGATTGGGGAAGAGAATGGATGAAGGGCCTGGTAGGGTGAGTGGTGGTGATGTTCCTGTTGTGCAAGTTGCACAACAGCCCAAGTTTGTTGTTCCCTCTGCTGCAACTGTGTATGGTGCAGTTCCAAATGTAGTAGCAGCAGCATCATCGGTGAGTACCAGCATTGGAGGAGCAATCCCAGCTACACCGGCTTTGGATGTCATCTCTATATCTCAACAAGCTGAGATTGCGAAAAAAGCTTTGCTAGACAATGTTAGGAGGCTTAAGGTATGAACAATTTGCTTATATCATAGGGCCATACTGATTGTGTATCAGGCTGAGAGCTGTTTGTTACTTGTCAGATTAGTGGTTGTTCTTATCCTGTGCACATGATGACTCCACTTTTACTGTCATTTTATTTTTTTGGTGATGATCACTGTTATTGATTAAAATAAATTAAAGTTAAAAGTTAGAGAGGCATTAAGTTTATCATATGAGTAACTTTGGCATCAAAAAAATTGTGATGTAGTTGAGGTTGAGGGGCATCTGGCAATTGATTAGATGAAATCTGTTGATAATTAGATCTAGAGTTTTAAGTTACAGTTGCAGTCATGTTTGCACTGTGGCTGTTATGGGTTAGTTGGGGCCAACTGTCAGTGTGGTTTGCAATCAAGGCAAGATGTGATTGTCGTGACCATTGCAACCTAGATGTTGAGGTTGTATCAAGTGACGTGGTCTACAATTTATTACCTTGTAATTCCAATTCGTGTTTCATAGGGATGTAAAATATGAGAGTTGAAAGAAAAGGATGGCCACAGTTGTGGAGGGATGGGACTAGTAATATAGGCATAACTGGTACATTAAATTATGTTTGTACTTAAATGGGTCAAGTGGAATCTTTTGCAAACATGTACGTTGTATATGGATAGATTATTGCATTTTCACACAAGACAACCATATGATAATTGCCTTGGAAATGGGACTTGCTTTGGCATGAAATGTATACAAATTTCTCTTCTTGGGGATTGATATGTTTCTCATTTCCATTTTACAGGAATCACATGGAAGAACAATGTCATCATTGAACAAAACAGATGAAAATTTGTCCGCCTCCCTTTTGAACATTACCGATCTTGAAAACTCTTTAGTAGTAGCTGATGAGAAGTATAGATTTATGCAAAAGCTCCGAAATTATGTCACAAATATATGTGACTTTTTACAGGTAACCATATTTCTTGCATTCTTCAAGTTCCTTATCTTTCTTCTTAATTATATAAAAGTGAGATTAGCTGTACAATATTATTTTTTTAAGTTTGTTTTTCCCCTCATAATATTACTAGTTTTGCTTCTTTTTGTTCTTCTCTACATCCCTCTATGTTTTACTGATGAGATACTGAGTTAGCTATGTTGACTTATGGTGGTGGAAGTAGTTCTTGAAGATATGCTGCCTATAATGTTTCTTTGGCTATAGTCCTTTATCTATTTTCTGTTAACGTGTGGTTGTCTTTGTGTGTAATTCTTTCTTCTCTAATAAATTTTCTTTTGTCCCGAGACTGAAAACAAGAATTTAAGATAGGCAGGTGGGCATGTTTGAAATATGTATTGATGATGGGGGAAGTTTGATAGGAAGTAGGAACCGAAACAGATAGATGAAAATATTTATGTATTTAACTGCGAACTTGAAAATAGAAACTAAATTGAACTAGAGAATTAAATGGTTGGAGTTATGCCCTTACAAGATGATGAACAAAAACGTAAAAGATAAACCTATTATGGAGAGAGAACCAACTTCTCTACTCAGCAGAAAACCATCCAAACCACTTTCTAATTTTCTTCCCTTTTCAGTTATGCCTCCCTCCTTTTTATAATTCTCCCTTTCTCCTTCTAGAATATCCAAGGCCTATTATCCTATGCCACCAGTAAAATGGTGATTTTTAAGTAAAATGGCTTCTAATAAAGTTGCATATGTATTTTCTAATTGCTGGATATTTAAAACTTAAAAATCATTTTACTGCTTGTCGTTTTTGCTAATGATTTTGCTGGGGTATCATTTATTGAGGTTATAACTAAAGGTTATCTGTGACTTTAACTTTCAGCATAAAGCTTTCTACATTGAAGAACTTGAAGATCAGATGAAGAAACTTCACGAAGATCGAGCATCAGCCATTTTCGAAAAAAGAGCCACTAACACTGACGATGAAATGGTTGAGGTAGAAGCAGCTGTGAAAGCTGCAATGTCAGTTTTAAGCAGGAAAGGTGACAACATTGAGGCTGCCAGAAGTGCAGCTCAGGATGCATTTGCTGTTGTGAGAAAACAAAGAGACTTTCCAGTGCAGTTAGATGAATTTGGTAGAGATTTAAACCTTGAGAAACGGATGAAAATGAAAGTGATGGCTGAGGCTCGTCAACGCCGGAAGTCTAAAGCTTTTGATTCTAATAAGCTAGCATCCATGGAAGTAGATGATCATAAAGTAGAAGGTGAATCGAGCACTGATGAGAGTGATAGTGAGAGCCAAGCATATCAGTCACAACGTGATTTGGTGCTGCAGGCTGCTGATGAAATTTTCAGCGATGCTTCTGAGGAATACAGTCAATTATCCCTGGTCAAAAATAAAATGGAAGAATGGAAAAGAGAGTATTTGTCGAGCTATAATGATGCTTATATTTCCTTGAGTCTTCCGCTGATCTTCTCTCCATATGTTAGATTAGAACTGCTGAGGTGGGACCCACTTCACAAGGGTTTAGATTTTCAAGAGATGAAATGGTATTGACCTATTCTATATTTTAGTATTCTTTCTTGAAACTATTTAGAGGAACTCTTGGGTCACGGACTTGTTTTTCTTTTCCACTTCATTACACTTTACACCTCCAAGCCTGATTATATATAGATGCAACTTATGTGATTATCTTTTACATTCATTCAATTTTTGTAGAGTTTTTCGTTTACTCTCTCTTTATATTTAGGTATAAATTGTTATTCACCTACGGTTTGTCTGAAGATGGAAAAGATTTTGTTCACGATGATGGAGATGCTGACCTTGAGCTTGTCCCTAATTTGGTGGAAAAGGTTGCACTTCCTATTTTCCATTATGAAATTTCACATTGCTGGGACATGCTTAGTCAACAAGAAACAATGAATGCTATTGCTGCTACAAAGTTGATTGTGCAACATGTGTCTCATGAAAGTGAAGCTCTTGCAGAACTGCTAGTTTCAATTCGTACACGGCTGGCAGATGCTGTTGCTAATCTTACGGTATGTTCAATTAGCATTTACATTTACTAGTTAGAAAGTATATGATATTTACTTTATTCATTTTCTGTTGGTTTGCATTTTGATTTTTTTACTGTAAATAGGGCTTGTAGAAACTAGAAACTACACATGGTGAAGCATTTGATGATAAACTTCTCATCTTGTAGGTCCCTACGTGGAGTCCACTAGTACTATCTGCTGTTCCAGACGCCGCACGAGTTGCAGCATATCGATTTGGTGTGTCTGTTCGATTATTGAGAAATATTTGCTTGTGGAAGGACATATTTGCAATGCCAGTGTTAGAGAAGCTTGCTCTAGATGAGCTTTTGTATGATAAAGTTCTACCTCACTTTAGAAGCATATCAGAAAATGTTCATGATGCAATAACAAGAACAGAACGGATTATTGCTTCCCTATCTGGCGTCTGGGCTGGCCCAAGTGTCACTGGGGACAGAAAGTATGTTGATAGTACCTTGTCAAAGTTTTGTGAAATTGGTGATTACGTTTGTTTCTTTTGAAAAGACATTTGCATATTCTTGAGACTCTTCTTAATCATGTTACTGTCAGTTTGCATCCCAGAAGTAACTTAGGGCAAATGGGTAATGTACAGGAAACTGGGGTACTCATTAAGTGCATACCTGCATAGGGCTTAGTGTGATTAGAGTAGAGGTTGTAGGTTTAAATTGTAGTAAAATGATAGTTTTACCTCTTCATGTGTGTTAATATAATTTTGGTCAGCAATCTAATACTACCTATGTCCTTTATTCTTAAATTGCAGTCGCAAATTGCAGCCTCTGGTGGTTTATGTGCTGTCACTTGGAAGGATTCTGGAGAGAAGGAATGTACCGGAGAGTGATACGAGTTATCTAGCTCGTCGATTAAAGAAAATACTTGTTGACCTCAATGAATACGATCATGCCAGGAATATGGCCAGAACTTTCCATCTCAAGGAGGCATTATGAGCTCTGGGGAATTTATGTTTTCACAATACACGCATGGTCTCTTGCTATGCTGTAAATTTTGGCCCTGGGTTAAGCCTTCACAAGTGCGGTTGCTTCAGATAGTGTTTTGAGTTTTGACCTTCAAATCTAGTAGAAGACATCTTTCACTCCCAGAGTCAACTAAGTACATGTTGAACATTAATCTAATTGAGGACCTTCCTTGCTTCTTTTGTCACCACAGCAGGAAGCAAAAATGCATATGCATCATCCCACTTCGGGGTGCCGTGGGAATTTTTTTAAACTTGCCACTTTTTTGTCGTTGCTATAACTGGGGTCCCTGGAGAACAACTATTGTAAAACTTTGCATTCTCTCCTGTGATTATTTAGATTACATCTGACACCAAAATGAAAGTCTAAAATAATATAGTCTCTTTTAACTTTCAATGCCTATTAAGTTTGAGTGGAGTCTATTTCTAGCAAGGTGTTTAGATAACTATATAGTCTCATAAATATTGTATGATATATATTCTCAGACTTCTGGTAAATCTGTCCAATTTGCGGCAATGGTGTTATCAAGAAATACTGAAAAAATCTATTCCTTTTTAGTTTAGTACCTGTACCATCCTGATTACTTCTGTTCTCTTAGGATAAGAATAAATAGGTGATGTCTGTGATGTAGGGCTTAAAATGCAATTCTTTATACGATCAAATGTTTTCTAACATTCTTGAGCATAATTTTGCAAGGAATTAAATGATGTATCGATGAACAACTATATTCGCCCAAATTTTTAAATGTACGGGTTATCTCTTTTATATATAATTTATCTAACTCATTCTTAATCAATATAATACAATACACTCACTTTATGTCCAACACTACTTTCTGTATGAGGAATTGAACTGATAGAGCTTTGTCCTAACTTTAACTAAAAAATAATAAAGCATTAAACATTAGAGATGACTTGCGAGCTGTGACATATGCTTCTAGTCTTTAAATAGGAAAACTATGTTCTATGTTCTTCCTTCAGCCTTAGACGTGCTACTGCTAAAGGCTGCTGCTGACCCCTTCTGTTGATATTATTCATCTCGGGTAGGGCATTTTGTGATTTTAGCTGTGATGCACTATTATTGCTGGCAAGGGTGTGGCTATTAGTCTTAGCTGCTGGCACGTCGTGATTATGCTTTCCTTCATACGTTGTCATGACAGCTTTACGATCCGTTGAAGCCCTCTCAACATGCTTCCGAACTTTGCAACCTGGGGTTGTGCATTTGTAATAGCTCCTACATATGATACAAGAATGCATCACTATACACAAAGTAGCACAATCTAAGTATGATGAATATAGTTGACCATTTCTTAGGAAGCCAAGTTAGAGTGAACCACAAGTGCTTGAAATTAGAGTTTAGACAATAAAGTTGTTATGAAGGGATTAATGTTATCAAAGATTTTTTATTTTAACAAGAACTTTAAAGACTAATTTAAATTGGGGATACATCTTTGTTGCTCAACTAAATTATTGATACAACTTCACAGACTAAATTGTTCGATTAAGTAAATGTAATCAATCACCTTGGATAAGGGTTGCCCTTGACAACTTTCTGCCCATATTTGCGCCATCTATATCCATCCTCTAAGAGATCAACATCACTTGTTGTCTGCACAATGATTCTAGGCTCTGAGACTGTCCTGTGTGGAAGGACTGGATCCAGCAGCCTAACTTCCGTGTTTCTGCAGAGTCATGAAACTCCTAATATCATCGCATAAAACTAAATGATTAATCCAAACATGAAGAAAAAATGAACTTAACCTTACCTTCTCTTGAGATCAGGTTCATAATTTTTCTCATCTGCTTCAGTTTCACGATCTCCTTCATCCTCAGTGTCACTTGTTCCTAACAACACATGTTCAGCTGTTACATCTGAATCTATCTTAGACGACATTTGGTGAACATCTGAATTATCATTTGTGAGCTTGCTTGGATGAGGGCGTTGATGATTGTGCTCTCCTTTGTAAATAATTGCAGTTACATGACCATCGAGAGAGCATTCGACTTTTTTCCTCACAGGACAGCTTGGATATGTGCACTTGTAATAACTTCTAGGGAACTCAGAACCTTTCACCTGTTTCTGTCCATATTTCCTCCAGTTGTAGCCGTCGTCATTAGGCTTGTCAACATTCACAGAAGAAGACTGTTGTAATCTTTGTTCTGAGTGAAAGTAATCAACAGATTCTGCAGGAACTTGTGTGAATGAGGTAGTAGTAGCAGTAGTAGTAGTAGTAGGCACTATTGATATAGAAAATGGATGTTCAGATTGAATTTGAACATTTGAGTAGGCTTGTGCTAGCCCCTGCTGTCAGAAGAATAATGAAACAAAAACACTCCAATTCAAATTCAGTCATTATGTTAACCATTTTTTATTTTGTACATTTATGTGAAGTAATGATGAATGTATGTTGTAATTCAAAATGGTTTTACAAAAAGCGACAATAAAATTTTATACAAAGGTCTTGCATATAAGAACCGGTATTATATCATTCTACTGACTTAATAATATAATAAATAGTAACTAATTGTACTTAAGAATAATTGTTAACTGCATTTGATTTTTTGATGCAGTAAAAAAATATAGTTGCATTTTCTAAACTATCCCTATTTTTCATTTAATTTTGTATGAGAACTTGATATGTTCAAAGGTATTTAAATTTTTTTATAATAATAGTATGAAATAGGATGAAGTTTCTAAAATTTTGTTTGTTTATATTTGAGCCGAGAGAGTGTTTTCAACTTTAGTTAGTTTATTTATAGTCAATCAACCCGTGTAATTAGTTATCGATTTTGAAGGTGAAACTTTTTATTTCATCCAACTCAAGGGGTTGAAAATTTTACCCCATGCCCTCTCAATTATACCTATACCCCCATTTTATGAATGAAATGACATTTTTGCCCTCTTATATATAATAAAACGTTAAAAAATTGTCATTCACTATTCACATTTCCGGAACCAAAAAAGTAAGTTTTTTTAAAAAACTTCCGGAAAATTTGGTTAGAAGTTTTCCGGTACAGAAGAAGTATTCTGGAAAACTTGAAATAAAAGTTTTCCAGAAGAATTAAATTTAAAAAAGTTGTTAGTTTTCCGGTACAGAACAATTTTTTTAAATTTAATTCTTCTGTACCGGAAACCTTGTGAATGAAGTTTTCCGGAACACAGTTGTGTACGGGAAAACTTATGTCTGAAGATTTCCGGTACACAAGTTTTCTCTTCTGTATCGGAAAACTTTTTTATTTCAAGTTTTCCGGAAGTAAGGGTGAAAAAAAAATTTAACTTTTTATTATGTAAAATAGTCAAAAAAAATTGAGGGTATTTTTGGCATTTTGAAAATTATTTTGGGGTACAAGGCTACTTTGGGGGGTACAGGGTCAAATTTTCCAAGGGGTTTGTTGGACATGTCAAAAACGACTATTCGGTCTGTTTTGCATCGGCCTTAATGGGTTATGGATTTTTTTGGATCTAACTAAAAATTTATGTTTTTATATAAGAAATAAATACTACCCAAGTGGGTTGTATAGGTAGCCTACATACTTTTTTCAATATTATTTTTTTTTTAATTTGTTTGTAACTCTTTTAATTTGAAAATTTACTTTCATGTCTATTTTTTTTTAATTATTTTTAATGTATACTATAAATACATTAAAAATGAATCAATTTAAATACGTGTAAACCATAAATCAATATCCAGTTCAATTTGAATGTATTACTATTGAGTGATTGATGAGTGAGTGAATTGAAACTTTTTTGGGCCAATTTTTTTTAAGATATGTAGTTTAATTATTTTAATTTTTTTTTTAAAACTAGTTATGTGGAATGTTGGATATCCATATATCCAATACCCGTACTAACTTAGTCGGAATGGACAACAGATTTTTTCAGATCATACTAAGAAGCCCTGAAAAAATTTAGACATAAATTAATAGGATTAAGTCCATATTGAAGCGGATTGGACGGACCGACGCATATGAACTAACCCATTTGGTGGATTGGCAACTTACTCCATGGAAGCAACAAATGAAATCAATAAAGTATTAACAAAGACATAGAAATTGGATAAGATACTGATACGTTTGAACCGATACAAATTTGTAAAAATTAATTAATTAAATATAATTCTCATGTGACACTTGTCACACACACACGATGAAACAAAGAAAATCAATAATTAAGAATGAGTTGACCTTTGTTACCTGAGGTGGAACAGTGAACATGGTTACCGGTGACAAGCCGCCACCACCACCTCTTCCGCCAACGTGCTCCACATCCAGCATGGCGCCGGCAAGGAGGTCAGAGAACGACTTGCAGTCATCGTTGTCCCCAAACAAGTTGGAAAGAAGAGTCATAGGACCCGGACTCAACCCAACAGGGGTCCCACCACTCTCCATGGACCACGGCGGTCGTTCCTCACCATTTCCACCGCCAACCATTCACTTTTATTGGTTGATTAATTTAAAAGCCAAATGAATTAATAAACCAGCAAGCAAATAAGACACACACAAACTCCAACGCTGTCTCCTCAAAAGTTTCCAGACGATGATTCTGTTTTGATCTCAATTCTCAATTTCACCAAAAAAAAAGTCTACACCTCATATAACAGAAAGAGAAATAATACCTTTGCTCTGCCTGCCATTTTCTCCTCTCTTTCACGTATCTAACTTTTTTATTTGTAGTTATATATCATTTCGTTATCTATAAAGTCTTAGTCTACTACATCAATACTGACTTTCTTTATTTATATTTTTTTAAAGCTAAAAAAACTTAAATAAATAAAAAATATATCAATACTTTCAAAAAAAAAAAGAAGAAAAACTACACCATTTATATATTGTATATTAAAAATTGACTAAATTAAAATTAATATATTTAATTAAATTATTATGGCTTTGGTTCTTGTTTATTACAAAAAATCAAATTAAATTTTAAATTTGTTTATCAAGCAATAGTAATTTTTTTGAAATTTTTTAAAAGTTTGTAGTGCTAAATTGTATAATCTACAGACTAATTCATTACATGTAAATTATTTAACTATTAGTTAAATGAATTTATAGTATCAGAATATATTAATTTTCAGATATAAAGTAAAAATACAATTTTACAAAATGATTTTCAATAATTATTAATTTTTCTAAAATAAATAAATTCTTATCAATTGTAAAGTTAATTAATTCGTGTGTTCTGTGTTCTTTTCTTATTTTGTAACAACCGTGTTTTTTTTTTTTCTTCAAGTAACCTAGTATACGTTATTTTCTAATGTAAGAGAATCCAATTATTTTGTAGAGGGGAAATGAGGAGAGTGGTGGGTCATGAGATTTAGAGCATTGTCTATATTGACCCAGGAAGAGTTGTGAAATTACTTGAGGTTGGGTGGAGAGTACAAAAATGATGTGCAAATGCAATGACGTGAGGGATAGTGGAAAGGAAGAAGCCGATGTGCAATCTCGTTATTTTATGTTTGTTTCTATTTACAGATACTGACAAATGAGATCGAAACCCCAGTCAAGTCAACAAAGTTACAAATTGACGAAACAACTTTTTCTTCCATCGTGATACCCACTCATACTCATACAAGCCTTGCCACATGATCATAATCCCCAATACTCCAAACTTAAATACAGACAACTATAGTAAGCGTGAAATTATTTAAGAAAAAATGTGTCGAATAATGTATTTTTTTTATTTATGTTTAAAGTTGAAGAGTGTATCACATAAAAAAATTCATATTTTAAAAATTAAATTAAATTGGACGATTCATTCAAAGAATCGGCATACTATTTAATTACACTAACCCTCAAAATTATAAAGATAATAAATCGAGAGAAAACTATTAGAATAGGTCTAAAATCGAAATAATTTTAAAAAATCGGTGGTTAATTGGTTCAAAGTGTTTTAAAAAATAAAAACACGCCTTTTCTACAAAAAATAAAGTCAAGAAACAAAAAATATTATTTTTAAAGTATCTTGAGTTTACAGGCGACCTTTGAAAGCTCGTAAATAAATTTATATTATTATATGTTGGATTCCTTATTAACAACAATTGGATCTGTGGCGCAATGGTAGCGCGTCTGACTCCAGATCAGAAGGTTGCGTATTCGATTCACGTCAGGTTCATTTTAATATCCTTTTGTTGTATTCCGTTTTCATTATCCTTTTGAAATACGCACTGTGCCGTTTTTCTATACTTATTAGTTTCTTACTGGTGATTAATTTGTATACAATGCGTAGTGTAAAATTCATATGTTTAACTTTTTAAGTAATTTTTGTTGCCATATTGGAATAAATATAATTGACTTTTAAAATAATTATAATTAAATTAAAACGTTTTCATTGATTTAATGGTTATTAATGTCGAAAAAATTGTATCATTGTTATCAAAATAATCATTTATATATGTTATATGTTTAATAACATTTATAATTTACAAGTAAGTATTGTCAAACAAAAAGATTTTGTTATTTACTAGTACTCTCATATTATGTGTCTTATTTATAATTTATAATATTTATTTGTCTAATATTATTATTTACCTTTTAATATTATCAATGAAATATTAATTATATTTTCTATTAACATATCATTATTTATTGTATGTCAACTTATATTTTTCACTAATTACTACTAACAACCTCCATTCACTTTTATACAATTTAACTGTGTATATTTGATAGTAAATGTTCTAAAAATAATATTTATATTTAAATGTATTTCAGTTAACTTTTTATATTTAAAACAAGTTAAATAGTATCATTAAGAGATATAATTGGAAAAAATTAAATCCATGTAGTAAATTTAAATGGTGCTTATAAATCATTATGATTTTTTCACCTAAAAGTTAAAATACTATTTATAATCAGATACATCAATGGTATTAATAATGGACTAAGACTGACCATGGCACCTAGCCTAGGTGCACCATAATCATTGTCATTTTTTTTATGTAAAATTACTTTGTGAGACCTGAAAAGTCTTGAGTCAATCTTTGAAGTGCTTTTATAGTTTTTGTTTGTGTTTATTCCTTCACCTGTTACATTTTGTGTTTACTGCTTTTTTCTTTTTCTTTTTATAGTTGTACCTATAAATTGACACCTAGGGTTCATAATGAATCGATGGACGATAATTAATCCAATCAATTCATAAATAGTTTGCATTTTAATTTAATAATTAGTTCGTTAAATTTAATTTATGAATCAAATAAATTAAATTTGAGTTGAAAATTGAATTCATTAAATAAATGAGTTGAGGTTTAATTATGTATAATTCGATTTGTTTTAATTTATGTACCAACTCCAAATATATATATATATATATATATATATATATTATCAATTTTATTATATATATATATATATAATTTTATATAATTTATTTTTATATGAAATAAATTTTACATAATAATTGTGCAAAAAAATAATAATTTAGTAT
>JBBPBT010000938.1:3451549-3463416 GCA_037974875.1 Cicer bijugum | reverse complement strand
TGATAAAATGCGTTCAAGTTAATCTTTCTTTTACATTTTTTTTTTAAATTTTAAGGTAGTAAGCCGCATAAACATTATTATTAATAACTTTATTTTTTTATAATACTTTTAATAATAAAGAAACCCAACAATTATATAAATATCTTATTCTCTATTTTCAATTTTAACTCAAAAAAATCAAAAAACAATCCATCTATTTCAAATATTGGTTGTTCTAAGTTAATATCTTAAATTATTTTTTTGGTGTAAGGATATATTTTCATTTTTTTTTTGTTGTAATTTCTTTCAAAGGAATACTTTTGTTATTTTATTAAAAGAATTTTTTTTTATATTAAAAAAATAATAAATTTAATTATAATTAATTTATACAATTGTAAAATCTCAAATTCCAAACATAAAATAAGACTTTCAAATTAACAACGTCCACATTTATGTGTTTTAATAACAAAAATTGTTAATAAAATTTAAAAACAAAAAAGAAGACAAATGGACGGCAACCTATGTTTATAGTTTAGACAACTATCACATATAATTGGTGGGTCAAATAATAAAGCGAATGCGTGGAAATGTTAAATAGTCACAAAGGACAGCTTGGCGGCTCCCATGATACCACAACAAATATCAACTCAGAATTCAATCACAAATCTTTATATTTTCATAAAAATTGCAAAAAATTACCGTAATATTTTTTATTTGGTTTTTTTCGTAATTCAGTCATGAATTAATATAAGAGTTAAACCGTTTAATTCTCTAAATAAAAATGGTTTACATTAGCAAGTGTCTTAAAGATAATATTTCATCTGTCTCAAAAAATAAACAAAAACTGTTAAAAAGAAATACTATCTTTGATCTTCATTTAATTGAAATCAATTCACTTATTAATTGTTTTAACTGTTGATTTTCTTAGATATATATTTTTATTAAAAAGTTTGAGACATTAAATGTCTATTAATAATATTAAAAAAACAAATATATTAAACAAATATATAAAAGTAATTTAAATAATAAATATATCTTAAAAATCGTAACTTTTTTTTATATATAATCAAAAAATTCTTATTTTATAAAATTGGAGAAAGTATTAATATATATGATGTAAAATATAGATAAAATAAATCTACTTTTTTAATCAATTCTGATTATGTTTTATAACAAAAGAATAATTAAGGAAGCTAGAAGGGCATTGCCCAATCTAAAACAAAAATTAATACCATGTCAAAAAATTTAGTGATGCTCTGTACAAAAAATACTTAACATTACAAATTATTAAAAAAAAATTCAAAATTACATTAATTTTTATAAAAGTGTTATTTTGAATAAAAAAACAGAATAATTGGACATGTAATTTTTCATTAGATATTTTAATAAAAAAATGTATAAAAACTTAAAAGGAACACCTGTACGTTGCAAAACTTGAGGGAGCCCACACGTTCTGGAAATGTTTAGAAAAATTCAAAACAAAACACGTCCTACAAAATGGGAAAACCCCGAAAGGAAATTGGCATGTGATGATTCCCTTTGCTCAATTTGAGTCCGTTGGAAAGTTCAGCTTCAAACTTCAGCATATGTCCAAACTCCAATCTCACCTAATTAAATATACCTCGAATCTTCGTTTTCTTAATATGCATCATGCATGCATCTATATGTGGTATATATTGCTTCTCACCCATCTCCTATATATACCACTCAAATTCTAATAGGAATTTGCATAAAAGAAAAATTCTAATTGGAATTTAATTATATTGACCAAACTTTAATATTTCAATTGAGATCAATGGCAACAACTAGATTGTTGCGACATTCTACGGCGCCATTTGATCATTTTTCTTCTTCTTTTTCTTCTATTTATTTTTTATTTCCAAAATGTGTAAGATATCAAAGTAGGGTCTGTTTGAAAAAAGATAGTAAAATAGTTTTTGAAGAGAAAAAAGAAACGAAACCAGTGGTTGCCATGAAGGCATCAATGACTACTACCAACCACTTAACCATATCACAACCTGTGCTTCATAAAGAATTATTGTCAAAATTATTAGCTGCAACCATAGCATGCATTCGAAATTCTATGCTGGTTGTTCTTTTGCGGGAAGTTGTCATCAAAAGGAAGCCATGGAGTTTACAACCTCAAATGCTCATTGAAAGGGTACTTTTATATTTGCTTCTTTATTTTAATTTACTAATTTCATACTCCTAGCTAATTAATACTCCATTGATACATGAATGCATAACAGCATATTTTAGTAATATTCATATATAAAATAAACATTTAAGTATACAACCTTTTAATATTTGTGAAAATGATAACAGTCTGTTAAAAATGGATCCGGTCTTGAATTTAAATAAAAAATATTCTTATTTTTTGTCTCATAGATATGAAAAATAAAAAAAAAATTATAATCAATTTAATTATGTTTATGTTAAAATACCTTTCAATTAATATAAATTTTATTTTTTATAATTCATTTATCCCATATAACAAGTTTCCATGCAAGACTCTTTTAAGATTGCACTTATTTTTTATGAGATCAAGAAATTAAATTAATTGTATTTAACTATTTTTTAATAAATGTGAAGTTAATTATTTTTATTTATAACCAAGATTTGAGGGGGTGTATGTTTATAGTTAATCACTCCATATTGTAAATTTGTAATTAATATTGGGTTCAATTACTGGTGCAGACCATCATGGATTGTAGATTTTTCACATTGTTCGCCGTAGCTGGATCTTTACTTGGCTCTATATTGTGTTTTTTAGAGGTAAAAATAAGCCTTTTGGTAGTACTACATTTTTTTGTATTAATTTGTTACTTGATGACCAAGAAAGTTATAAAAAAAAAAGGGTTATGAAATGCAGGGCTGTGTTCTCGTTATTGAGTCATACGTGCATTATTTCCATATGTTGTCTCAAAAGTTGGACCAGGGACATTTGGTTCATCTACTTATCGAAGCCATAGGTTTGTTTCTACCTAGATCCATCCATTTTGTTATTAAATTTTGACACAATGAACAAATTTCATTCATTAAAGTAGCTAGTTTGATTAATTATGCTTAGTTTCTTGCATGCAGATATGTTCTTGGTAGGAACAGCCTTACTCATTTTTGGGGTGGGTTTGTACGTCATGTTTGTTGGTTCATCATTGACTACTAGTAAAGAAAAACAACCAAATCGTTTTGGTCATCATTTTTATATAATGAAGGTAACTAACTAAAAATTTAAACGTACATTTTAGAATTAATTTCATTATATATATATTGGCTAATTACTACTAATATGGAATTAATGTTATATAATAATCTCAATTTCAGTTGGCACCAAGGTGGGTGGGGATGCAATCAATTGAGCAAGCAAAGTCAAAAATAGGGCATGCGGTGACTATGATTCTTCAAGTGGGACTAATAGAGAAGTTCAATGATATTCCTATGGTTACAGGCCTTGATCTTGCTTGTTTTGCTGCAGCTCTACTCACTTCGTCAGCTACCATTTTTTTCCTCTCTAGACTTAATCAACATTAAAATTAGCATCACATTAATTAATACTCCAAATTCATATATAGTTTTGTGACAATCGTAGTTAGACTAGTTGGTAAAAATTCAACTCATGTCTTACCAAAATTTGAGTTTGAATATGCCTAAATGATGGGAACTCAATTCATTTATTATATTTGTATAATTTTTTTGTATTACTTTAGTTTCTTTGACGACTTATATTAGTGAATAATTTATTTTTTATTCTTATATCGATGTTATTTACCCTTTTATTTATTATTCAATAATTAATCATAAAAATATATAAATTTAGCATAACATGCATTGGCAAAAAAGTAATTTAGTAATTTAGAATTGGCAAAAAGAGAAAAGTAATAATTTTATTAAACAATCATTATTAAATATTGACCATTTACTATTATCATTAATGTAAACAGTATAAAAAATTAAAAAAAAATGATTAATATTATATTAAAAATTAATAAACTATTCATTTAAAATATATATTTTTAAATGAATTAATTATTGTGGGACAGAGGAATATTAATTTTTACAAAAAGAGACCTTGAAGTCATCGAAACTTTGCAACCTCACTGAAAATGCTAAAGCAACTTCTTCCAATAAAAGTTGTACTGCGGCCCATTAAAAAAGGCGCTTTACTTATAGCCCATACAGGAGGACTGTTGCCTTTTGTACCCCCTCATTTAGACTTGTACCCTCATTTTATTAAAAATCCAGTTTTATCCTTTATAAATTCATTCACGTGAACGGTAAAAAAAATTACCTCAAAATCTGACCCTTTAGTTGAAATTTCCGGTAAGTAATTTTAGTAAACTAAATTTCCGATAGTTTTATTTTCAATTCCGAAAATTTCAAATTTCCAGAAGCTACGGAAATTTCAAAAATTTTGAAAAATCCGGTAGTTTGCTTTTGTTCACCGGAAATTTCGTTGTTTGAAATTTCCGGTAGTTAATCTCGAAATTTCAAAAATTCGGTATTGTGTGCCATAGCTAAGTTGGTTGGAGCGCCAAACTCTGATTGTGGAATAGCACTAAACCCTAATGGGTTGTGGAAAGGTTTATAGAATCCAGAGCTCTTGATACCATGAAATTTCAAAAAGGGCTGAAATACACAGTGTACCGGAAATTTCAAAAAGGGTTGAAATTTCCGGTAAAGAAACCGGAAAATTAAAAAATTCGGTAGTAAAAAATGCATACCGAAAATTTCAAAAAATTAAATTTTCGGTAAGCCATCCGAAAATTTTAAATTTCCCGTATTGATTTTGAACTACCGAATTTTTCAATTTTCCGGTGAACCTTTCCGGAAATTTCAAAAAATGAAATTTTTGGTATGTATTTTGAACTACCAGAAATTTCAATCCTCTTGAAATTTCCGGTAAAAACTTTTTTTTTGACTTTTTTACTGATTTTTTTAAGGTTATTTTGAGTATTTCACTCAAAAAACATTAAATTGGGGGTACAAATTTAAATGGGGGTACAAAAGGCAACATTGATATAGGAGTAGCCAGCAAATTATAAATCTGACCGTTGATTCTTTTGAGGAAATCTTGGTACATATTTTTACTACGGGGTTGCTATTTGCACCTCTTTTTCTTCTAATACCCTTGTTTTTTCCTCTTACATACATTTGCCACAAGTTTAGTTAACTTTCAAAATCCACCCCTACCTTTTTTGAATGTTAAATTCGGAAATCTGCCACTCTCCAATACCAAATACTTTTTTCCTCTATACATATATTAAAAAATATAATAAAATAAAAAAATTATATTACTAAAATAATCATCTTAATTAATGATGAATTTTTCACTATTATCAATATAAAGTATAATAATATTTTAGAAGTTGTGTTTATAATAATAATTAAAGAATAATATAGGAAACAATATTTAAAATTACGTTGAAAATTAAAAATAATATTCATCTAAAAAAACAAAATTACTACATTATTGTATATGAGATAAAAAAGAACTAATTTAAAGTTGCATTGTAAATAATTCTAGGGAAGAATCATAGGATAAGCATCCAGGGGAAGAATTAGAGGATAAGCATCAATGGAAAAAATCAGAAGGTACACATTCAAGGGAAGAATCGAAGAATACAGAATCAGAGGCAGTCAAAGGAAACATGATTATAGGCAACATGATCTTATGAACATAGATCAGAGACATCATGACCAAAGATAAACTCTAATTAGAGGCAGCATGATAAAAAACATCATGACTAAAGGCAAACTTTGATAAGAGGCAACATTACAAGAGACAACATGATCAGAGGAACTTGAATCAAAGGCAGCATGACAAGAGACAAACTTTGAATCAGAAGCAACATGATTAGAAGAAACACATAATAGAAACAACAAAAGAAAAAATAAAAGCATTTCACTAGAGGAAAAAACAAAAGTAATTTACTAGAAGCAAAATACAAGAACCATAAAACAACTAATAAAGACAAAAACAGAAGGAGAAACCAAATATAAAAATACTTAGAATTGATAAATAACATCAGAGGTAACATGCCAAAAACGTAAGTTAATCATCACAGACAAAATGCCCAAAATCATGAGTTGAGAACCCAAGGCAAACACCCCCAAAGTAACCGAATGACACTCAAAGGCAAAACTAAAGAAGCAGGGGTGAAATAGCGTCCATGGCACACACATTAGCCTTTAGTGACATTATTCTCATATTAAACTACAATTATTAATTTACTCAAAATCCTAAGGGTTCCTAAATTTCCAAAGAACAATCATGCAAAGATCAAACAAACAACATTCACGACATTTCAAAATCACTTAGGTGCAGTTTCAAAACACATATGCTAAAAATTTCATTTTTCTCACGCTGTGGGTTATTTTAACCTGTGATACCCCCAAAACAATTTTTGACAAAAAGTAAAGAATTTAGTAAATAAATTTTCAAAACCCTCATACTAAAAGGAGCTAATGTAACAGAAGTCACAGTTTGCTGAGAAGGGATTCATATACTTCAAACCGGTTGTAGAATTTGCTTGCTTTATTAGATTGTAGCTTTTCTACCCTTTATACTCTAATTCAAAATTTATATATCCTCCAAATGTTGATGTGTATCTTTATTTAGTGTTACTTTGGTCAATTAATGGATCTTGAGAGGAAGAAAGTGACATACAAGAGGCCGGACATGTATACAAGATTTTAGAAAACTTTTGTCTTTGAAGAATTTTGAAAATAGTAAGAAAATTGATGGATGAGGGAGACGATGAATATTAATAGTGTTAATGTTTTTTGAATGTTTTAAGAGAAAGTGGGATTTTTTGGTGGAAAAGATGGTGCAGTCGGTTGGTGAAATAAAATGGAGGTTTTTGTTAGTTAAGGGTATCCGTGAAAGAAAGAGAAATAAAAGTGGTATGTTCTTTCTTTGTCACTTGAATTTGTTAATGTAACTACGTTCCAATTTACCATTTATCCTAATCTAATATGACTAGAAATAAAGCATTAACAATTAATAAAATCCTAGAAATTCTAATTAGTACTTAAATCTTATCAATATTTCTAATACAATGAAAAAACTCTTACAAATAACTGCTATATATATAAAAAAAATGTTTTTTAATTTTTCTTTACGCCAATTAAAAAATTTAAATAAATGAGAAAAAAAATTAAAATTTTATGAAAATATATTTATTAACTATTATCATCAGTATTTCAGAGTCTATGTATATCAAAATCAAAAGAAAAAAACACACAAATAAATGTATATCATAATATAATGAGTTGAGAGTGATGAAATCGTTAGTAATTTAGTGTAAAATTAAAAAGAAAAACAAGTAATTACTATGACATTAAAAAAAAAGACACTTATTTTAAAATTAAATAAATAAATATTTTTTATATTACTAAAACAATATTTATTTTAATATAGATAGAATGGGACTCAAATTATTTTTTTACTCGAATATGCTTATTACATTTTATTTATAATAGTACAATGAATATATGTGGGTACAACAATTACAAGTGAAAGTTAACTAAGAAGAAGTCACATAGGTAGCAATATCAATCGCAAAGAAGAGAATTTGAATTATGATCTCTTTTAAAAAATATTAATTCTCGTTTTATAATTTAAACCAACTCAAGATCAATCTTTGTTAATCATAAAAATTCAAAATATTCTTGGTTAGCTAAAAATAAATGAAATAAATTATTTCTATGTGATTAGTGATAATGAGTGAGAAATAATAAATAAATAAATAAATAAATAAATAAAATAGGGATAATAGAATCACAATGATGTATCCTTGTTTATCAAAAATGGACTACGTCCAATCGTCACAATTTGTAAGTTTTTCCACTAATGTCCTTCACACAAGAACGTTATTGCTTTTACAC
This sequence comes from Cicer bijugum, assembly GCA_037974875.1. Taxonomy (NCBI): domain Eukaryota; kingdom Viridiplantae; phylum Streptophyta; class Magnoliopsida; order Fabales; family Fabaceae; genus Cicer; species Cicer bijugum. The sequence continues at coordinate 3,455,550 of JBBPBT010000938.1, read as the reverse complement.
AATCTTTCTTGATCAGTTACATCATTTTGCTTTCAACATTGAAATGATTTTTACAGCTATCTTTTAGTCTAGAAATGATTTTTTACACTTTACATTTTAATCACACAAAAAATTCTTACGATACATTCAAACTATCTTTAAAAAATAGACTTGAGTTTCAAATGGAATTATGAAAGAAAGTTGTAGGATCATAATCTACTCAATATTTATTTGATATTGATTATTAGAGATAACTAAATAACAAGCATCCTTGAATCTAATGTAAGATAACCGAAGCTTTTGCATGATTGAAGAGTTTTGGTTTCTTGAGTATGATTGTTTTAGTGATGAATTGATTGCATTGAAAACTCTTGTCATTGTGTTCATCTTGATGTTCTTTTTATAGACATGATGGAGATTAAAGACAACTCATTATAGCCGTTGTTGATCCTTAAGAGAGATAATTGTTCAAAGTGATAATTAATAGACATGTGTTCTATTTTACCCAAAACGTTATTCCTTTACAACCATAACGTTCTTGATTTTGTGTTTGAATGAATATTGTGATTGAGGCTTTCTTTAGGAGCTCTCAGTTTTCTACCTTGCACGCATGTTGATCTTTCTGCAAAAGATGCAACAATAGTGTCATTTTCATTCTTGTTGTCCTAGTTGTACTTGTTCATAGCTCATCAATTTGAAGATTGATCATAATATTATTCTTGATGTTTTTTGTTTGTAAAGGCCTTTAGCTAAACTTTTGAGCTTGATCATTGTTCTGAGTTGCCTTAATATTCGTTTTACTTAAGATACGTATTTTGGGAAGTTATTCATTTCATTTTTATCCTTAAAACGAATTATCCAACATGATACTGTTATAAATCAGAATATTATTGATTTGTCAAGATTGATATTCTTATGAACCACAATTATTTGTTATAAATCAAAATGATCTTGATTGTTGTATAGGTGTATTTGATTAATTATATTCAAATAATTCACTAAAAAATACAAGTTAAATAGCAAAACAATTTGAATCATGATTAAAAATTTATTAACTTATTTATTTATCTTCAAAACAATTAATTTGATATTTTACCTCAACATCTTCTATGACAAGAGTAGGAAGAATCTCAATGATTTGCCTTTGAATAAAATTGACATGAGAGTTTGTAAAAAATACATCAATATTAACTCAAAATGACTCTAAATTATGTCACATTTATAGTATGACGGTAGAAATTGACAACAACAGTTTTGGAGCCAAGCAAAGAGATGACATCCATTCTGTTTTTGCCAACACAAATGACTCGATCATTATGAATGCATATAACAATGCCTACTGGATTGAGTGACATTTGAATCTGGTCGCGGCCAAACTGTTGATCCGACAAGACTCTACTGTTGTCCCTGTCGAACAGCAGTCTGTCTGAATTGGTGCAGAATAGACCAATCTTCTATCAGGTGGTTTGTTCAATCAATGTAACTACTAACATGATTTTGTGACATGGTTCTAGACCTTATTATTATGTTGCTTCCAAATAAAAGTTGCGAACCTAGCAAATTGTTCCTTATTGCACTGCTGCAATAGTGTAAAAATTTGATCTGCCACATTCGAATTGTTGACAGCTTTATGTTTAAATCAGTGAGTAAATTGCAACAACCCCAAATGTAAGCACTATTTGAACAAGTTACTAAAAAATATATGCACACTATCTTCCTCTCCATTTCCTAGTAGTGAGCAAACAATTTCTATACATGCCCCAAATTAAGTTCTTAATTTTTGGTAGAACTTGTTGTTGCCAAATAAACTGCTAATTACCATCTACATTAATATCATATGTGTCAATGATATTAAGCTCCTTAAATCCTCTTATCTTCCAAGACTTCTGCAAATAACATAGTATTTTAGATCTTTGTTACCACATGATGGAACAACCTTGTGATGAAATAGGGGTATTCCAAGTTTTGGAATTCTAGAACATGAGATTTTCAATTGATCTAATTCACCAGCATTATGGGTTGGCCCTGATAACATTGAACCATCATGGAGCCATCCCTCATTTCAAAGAGGAATATTTGCATCCAATACTCTAACAAGTACCTTCTTGAACCACTAACTTGACACTTCAAATGTTTCACCAAACATAATTTAAATTGCCTTTTTAATATATGACCCAAGATAATTGTTCTTTGAAAAATATCTAATTTTGAATAATTTAGAGATGAGATTGTTGAGACTTGTTATGAGTCATCAACCTTCTTTGTCAAACATAGCAAAATTAAAAGGTATTGAGATTTTTGAATTACATGCCCCATCATTTTTATGGAGTGATAGTCTATCCCAAAATAGTTGTTTAGATGGTGTTCCACTATGAAGAATTTTCTCTATTTCACCTTCAAGTAAAAATAGAATAAGAAAAATACTCATAATGAAGACGACATAGTCCACAAGATTTTCTTAATATTTATTTTCCCACTTACAATTTAATCATTGTAGCAGTACGCTTCTTTATAAAATTATTCGATAACATTGATAAAATATAATTAAACTTTATACGACAATTAAATATATTTAAATTTATAACACCATGTCTATGTTTCCAGCCAGCTCTACCGCTCCATGGCTAAAATTTATTTAGAGTCATAACCCATTTGTACAGAAAACAACTATTCTGATTGTTTGGTCAAAAAAATTGACAGTCATTAGTTGTTTGTTTAAAATACATTGAGATGTTTTTACGAACCCTTTGGTACATAATTTACATTCAAATGTACAATAAAAACGCCTTTATCACTCAATAGAACATAACATAAAGTTATAGAACATTAATATGCTTGATGAGTTAAAAAACATTAATATGCTTCAAAACAAAATCAAATTATATTTCATTCATAAACTTCTTCTAAGATAATTTGTTTTGGTACATTTCTTCTAAGATAGTTAAGCCTTCAGGCAAAGTTTTTTTAAAAAAAAAAGAAATATTTAAGCCTTACGGATAAATTATACTATTAAACATGAACACAAATTACTCGACACGACGACACCCTTTGGTGGACAACAATACTCTATTCGATTTTTGATAGAAACTCACTTAATTTAAAATACTAAAATCGGTTTGTAAAACACATTTGATTTGATGCTATCTGATCCAAAAGTAACTTAGGATAACGATGTTTTTATTTAAAGAAGATAATGGTGTTAAGTTGTTTAGTTTACTTTAGTTTAAGTAAAAAGTAATGACTAAAATAAAAAGGTTAAATTGTAATTTTAATTCTTTACGTTTAATTTAGTTTTTTATTATATTTTATTTTAATATTCAATTCGATCGTGACATTTTGTTTACAAGGTTAGTATTTAAGTTATCGTATCTTTGCAAAATATCGTTTTCCACTAGTTTCGTTGAAAAATATATCATGTGACCGTTACGATACTGGCGCATGTATGACTTTGTTGATATGGTAAGTTATAAAAGTAAATGATTTAGATATTAATCTTGTAAGTTTTGTAAAAAATACACTAATATGGTCTTTTGAGTTTAAATTAGTTTTCACTCAGATTCGACCTTTATCTTTTATTTTTTTTATCATCTTTATCTTTATATTCTTTCTATTTCACTCCCTCTTTCAAAAACCTAAAACTCATGTTTTGTAGCTCCAATAGAAAAACAAGAAATTAAGTTTTCCAAAAAGAACTAAAAAACGAGTCGTTGTATATAAAAAGAAATCCACCATAAATCTATTAAAAATAAATGAGTTATTTGTTCATTCAGAAATTGGATAAAATATAATGTAATCAAATATTATGTTACGTATAAATACCAAATACGCACATTAAAGATGTGCATTGTCTAAAAATATTTGAGTTAACAAATATTGTTATTTGTAGTATTTTTTATTCAAATTTAAAGATATTTTAATTATTTTTAATTGAGTCATAATCATAACAATTATAATTTGTTATTTATCGACTTATTTTAATAATTCGGTATGATTTGTATGAATATTTAGATATCCAACATGTA
>JBBPBT010000938.1:3432257-3448387 GCA_037974875.1 Cicer bijugum | reverse complement strand
CAATTTGATTTAAAAAAAAAAAGTAGTAAGACTTCCGCTTAAAATCCTAATTTTTGAAAAATTTATTTTTATTTTTAATTAATTTTGATATTATTTTTCAAAAAAATTATATACAATAAAAATTATTTTACACCGCAAACAAATCATAATGATTTATATTCATTATTTTAAAAATAATTATTGAATAAATTAAATATTTTTAAATATCACATGATCTTGATTCATGGTCAGTGTACATTAAATTCATATATGTAAACATTAAAAATTACAATAAAAATGAATTGTTTTCCTTATTTTTACAGTATGAACTGTTATTCCTAATTATACTTGATAATACATTTTTCTTTTGAAAGAGGAGATAAGACACTACGGTGATAGAAAGTACACTCAGAAGAAGAATAGACTGAGGCAGAGGATCCTTTCACCAATCAAATAAGGGAAGAGTCGAAAATGAAACAAAACCCAACCAAATAACAACAAGACAGAGAGAGAGTAGAGGTATTCTCGTAAATATATTATTCCCACAAGGGTATTTTCAATACCATATTTTCCATTGCATCATCAACCAACCCTTTTAAAAAAAAAAAATCTCATCTTTCCCATAGTTTGTAGGGTCCCACTTACTTTCTCTGCCTCTTGTAACAGCCAATTACAACTTAAACACGTACTTAATATGGTAATTTTCTTAAATGCAATAACATTACACCAATTAATTACTATTAATATAGTCCTAACAACTAGTAGCTTCGAAAAGATTGTATATTTTGTCAAGTTTGTTGCGCCCATTGCTGTTGGAGTAATTCACACACATATTCACAAAATTATTACCCTTTTCACATTTTACACTTTTAGTTACCCCATATTGCTACCATTTTAAATATTAAATAACAAAAATTACTAAAAAAGTTAATAAATGCTAACATTAATAGATGCTATTTTTCTGGCGGAAATGAATCAAATGATAGTACTACTACAATACTACTCCTGTGATTTCTTTAGACAAAAGTACAATACTATATGATTAAAAAAATACTAGTACAATATAAAATAATATAAATTGTGTAACTGGTATGAATGTAAATTAAAAAGACTACATGGTGTGAATTTTCAATTTTGAGTAAAAATAGTAATATTTTGATTTGATATTAACGTGAACCAAAAAACAAGGAAAGTGGAGAGAATCTAGAAATGGGCATTTGTTTTGATATCCTCAAGAACAGAAAGGCTTAAATAAATACATTAATAATATTAATTAGTTTATAAAATTGGAAAAATAAAAGAGAGAGAGAAGTGAAGAAAAAGCAGAGAATATAAAGAGACCGGATGTTGACAAATTTCATGTCACTGTTCTTAGAAGGTCGTTTGTTTGTGAGGAGATTTCTTATCTGGGATCTCTCTCTTCACTAATACTTTTTTTTTTTCTTTTTCTTTCTCTCTCTACAAACAAAAAACCTTCGTTTATTTTTCTTTCTTCATTTTGTATGTGTATACCAGAGAGAGAGAGAGAGAGAGAGAGGAGAACAAGATCGAAATCGACGATCTAAGCTCCTTCAATGTTGTTACTACAACATCCACTTTCTTAATTCTTGCTTTTAGTTTACCCTTTTTCTTTTTGGCTTCTTATTATAGTTAGAGTCAAAACACTTCATTTTTCTATTGTTTTTCAATGGTAGAAGAATCCATGGCGGATTCTTTATAGCAAGTAATATGAGGATGTGGCTTTGAGGTAATTTTACAATATTTTCTGAATTCTATGTTTAATTTTACTTAATGATCTCATCAAATTTTGTTTTATTTATTTTTCAAACTAGTTCAGTTTTTAGTGTGGTGGAAATGAAATTCTCGATTCCTATTGCTTAGAAGCTTATTCGACTGAATTTGTTAATTTTCATTTTTTTTTTCTTTCCTTTTCCTCTGTTTGATTATCTGAAAATGTTCAGATGTTGAATTTTAGTGTTTTGAATTCTTCTTTTTAATCGACAATAAATATCCGTTGGTTTGATAGTTGTTGTGTAGGATCTGCTCAATTCAATTTTGTTATTCATTTAGGTTTTCTCTCTCTAATTTGTTTTTTTGTGGGTGGTGCTTTTAATCTTATATTATTTAAGAAAGATTGAAAAATTGTTGTGAAGTTGTAACAGAATTAAGGGATAATATGCATGGTTCAGTGTGAATACAGTTAAGATTTTCTATTACTTTATTTTTTTTCATTCATTCTCTTTGCTCAAACTTGGAGTAAAGGACCATAGTTCCTTGATGTCAAGGATGAACTTGGGATGCCTAGGTTGAAGTTGCTTCACTTTTCCATAGATTTTTTTTTACAGTGATGAGCCTACGTGTAGCTATTAAAGTTGAAAAGTGAAAACCATTATTATTTCACTGAGATTTTGAAATTCCTCAGCACGAGATTAATGGGTGGAGAATGAATCAGTTTTTAATACATTTAAAACTTGTCTTTTAAATGTGGTTTCTACCCCGTGGTGTTATAAGTTGGATTCAAACATATTGTCACAATCCTTGTCCTCCATCAAAATACTTATTGGCAACTAAGCCAAAACATCAGTGGCTAGTTTTCTTGATTAGTTAACAGTATTTTCTTACTCGTACTGATTGTTCAACTGTTAGAACTGACTGCTGATATTTTTGGTCAGAAATATCGACAAAAAACATTGGAATATGCTGATTGCTATAGTTTCTTTTGTCCAATATTGGATGTGAAGAAGTATTTTCATCAAGTTGGCATATCATGAGGCCATTTTAATAAGTGCATTAGTGTAAACTTGTTATATAGTTAGTAGTTTTTTCCAGGTAACTGGTCCTCAACCAAGTTATATTGGAATGAATTGTTAGTTTCTCATTTTTAATAAACCTGACCACCTTCTCGCAAACTTTAATCATGTCAAATTTCACTTGTGGGTCAACATTAATAAATGTGCGTATTTTTTGTGACCTGAAGCCCTATTTCATGTTACATTGCTTACTTTTCTGCAACCCCAAAGTTTGGCTAATTTAGGGTTGTGTTTACATCTTATTGGTTGTCTGAAGGAGTATGTATTGTGTCCTGGTTCTATTAAACACTTCAACATCTTTTTTGTAATATTTCACCCATACTTCTAAACGCAGGAGTTGTTGATTTTCATCAGTAGATAACATAGTTATGGATTTAAGGCTATCATATATGATAGGTTGATAACTGTTAAAAGCTACATTGTGCAATGATTATTTAAACAGCCAACCACTGTTTTCTACCTGCTTTAAAGAGTCCCTTAGTTTAAGGATCTCGAGCTTGGTGTCGTAATGTACTCTTTCTTCTTCTCCATGCATGTTGACTTTTACTTACATACTCTTTCTAGCTCAGCATTTCAGTTACTACTTTCACCTTTTTTATTCTCTGGTGAAATAACCTTATCTGATCTAAATCTTGTTGCTTGTTCTGATACGGTGAATTGGGTTTAACTTAGCAGTAGATATCTATTTGCACATGTTTTAGAAAGCTCACATGGAAATTCTTGTTTCTAATTAAATTGTTCTTAAATACATTCTATCGCTTTCCTGCATTTATTGAGGTAGTCCAGATTTTCTTTTAAAATAAAAGATGGATCTTAGTGTTGGAAGGAATAGCTACCAGATTCTTGTTGTATTCCACAACACCTAACTTGGGTGCTGGGTCTCTATTGTCATGCATATAGAGGCTTCAAGTAAAGTGGCATTGTAGTTGCGAATTGTGTCATGGCACTATGTGTGATCAGCTGAAATTTCAACTTAACATCTCTTGAAATAAAAAGAGAAATGTTATTGCAATTTTGCAAAAGAGGGAACAAGCGTGGGAGAGTTAAAAAGGAAATACTTTTTGCAAAAGGATTTTAACATCTAATCAGCTCGGGAGAGATAGCAAGGGTCAAGAGCTGGAGAGACTAGGTTATGTTTGGAGGGAGGATTTTGAAGGGGCGGGGAGGATTTATATTAATTTAAGAGTAATGTAGCATTGACATCATTAAATAGAACGAAAGTAAGTTATATTTGCTTATATTTGATACCAGAAAATATGAGTACTTTTTGGCTTATATTCGAGATCGGATGGAGTAACTTTTTTAATGAAATGGACTGCTAAAATGTTAATCTGTTCATGGAAAAAATTAATTTACTAGTTTACTTGAATACTCTTTAACTGTACTAGAGTAATGAAGATTTTATGTTGAGATTTAATTTCATTCATTATACATGTAGATCAATGTACTTGAAAGATGTGGCAATCTGATTAGTTCATACATATTTCTTTTTTCTAGTGAGAAGTTTTCTTCATCATTCATGTATATTTAATGGATGAATTATGGGTAAAAACTTTAAATTTCTGGATAGGAAACTATCTTTGCTAGCATTGTATATGTGACATTGTTTGTGTAACTATTTGGATATGGTTCACATCGTCAAATCTGGCTTTGAGTCATTCAATTATTTGGCTGCTTTTCATGGATTGAGTTTGTAGTATTTGATGCCATACCGCATTTGGAATGTTAACAAAATTAGATACCTTCTTCATGACATGAGTTAGTATGAAATAAATTAAGATACTGCATGGATTGTGATATTATTGGAACGAAAGAAAAGCTATATATCACTTATTTGTATAAAAATAACTTATTTAAATATATCTGTGTTCAATTATCAGGGATGGGAACCAAAGTTCAAAGTCTTCCAGGATACTACTCAATGAGAGATCTTAATGAGGAATCCAGTAGTTGTGGTTGGCCCCTATTTTATGGAGAGAAAGCACTGACAAATGGCCAATATTATCATAACCATCTTCCAAGTGCTGCTGCAGATGTATGTTCAGCATATGATAAGGATGTTGTGAAGCAGATGATGCTTGAGCATGAGGCCATATTTAAGAATCAGGTATGAAGCCCTAGTTTATTTTTATTCTTGTCCAGTAGGTTAAATAATATGAACATGGAAAGTTTTGGGGTGATTAAAGGTTAAATATTTTTAGTCAATTGTTTTAATTTTTTTTCTCCTTTGTCAGAGCTGTTTCTCTCAAAATATGGAAATTTTCAATTGCTGCAGTGGTTGTTAAATACTTTAACAGTGAGATACCAACACTACTTTGGTTCTGTATTGACTTTAATCAGTTTTAGATGTAGGATTTTCTTTTAACATGGTTCAATGGTGATATAGTTTGACTTAATTTTTATGTACCCTATGATTGGTGAAACTATTGATATATTTAAGTTATGTACTATCAATCAGGTGTTTGAACTTCATCGTTTATACAGAATACAAAGAGATTTGATGGACGAGGTAAAAATGAAAGAGTTACATAGGAACCATAGATCAGTTGGGACATCATTTTCCGCAGGTCCTTTACCAACTCAAATAACATCTGAAGATGCTAAAAAGTGGCACTTTCCTAGCTTTCCAGTAACAGGAAGTTCTGCTTGTGCTGGACCATCTTTTTCAGGTGTTGAGGCCACTCATTCTCCTTTGCCTTCTAACAAAGGAATCAATAAGCAAGCTTGTTTGTTTCCATCACCAAATGGGAGTAGTTCAAAAGATGCTGAGGGACTGGAGTCTAGACCCTCAAAGGTGAGGAGAAAAATGTTTGACCTTCACCTCCCTGCTGATGAGTACATTGATACCGACGAAGGTGAAAAGTTTAGTGATGAAAATATAAGTGGCACTACAATTCCTGATAGAAATTGTAAAAATGGGAAGGGAGATGGTGGGAAGCTTTTTTGTGGCAATGGTGGGAAGACTGGTAGTCAGGAAGACACTTCAAGATCTGAGCAGCCTTTAAGGAGCAGAAATGGTTTGGCTGATTTAAATGAACCTGTTCAGATGGAAGAAACCAATGCTTCTTCATGTATTCCTCATCCAAACCATAATCCCTATCAAAGGGCAACTGAATGCTCTGATCTATCTGCCAAACAGAAGTCAAGGGTTTTTGGTTTTCCCGCGGAAGATTTACTCAACTCGCATCATGCTCCTTCAAATAATGGATATTTGAAGAATGATGGGAGTGGAAAAGTGTGGATTTCATCAAAGGATGCAGGTTAGATTTTTATTATCTAGCTGCTTTAAAATTATAGAAAGAGACTGGAAGCACAATGAGAGTTAGATTTTTCAGTGTGAGAGCTGGCGGATCAGTATACTCTTAATTGTGCCGTGTCTCCTTTCAAGTAGATCAACTGACGGATAAGTTTTTGCTCTAACATGAATTTTGCAAATATATTTAAAAAGTATTTTTATATACTTTTCCTTTGAACCAAAATTTCCTTTTTTATCGTAAAGTGTAACAATAAACTAGTACTGTGATTGATGTGGCATATGATAAATTGCACTGTAACAATTAAGTTTTTAATGATTATTACAGGGCAAGCTAAAAGCAGTTCGAATTCCATGCCTCAAATCCTCAAACAAGAGCAATCATTTTTTTCTTCCCAAACAATGCAAATTGCACTTGGTAAAGGTCCTGAACCTACATCTGATTATCTAAGTAATAGAAGCAAGACTGGTTTGTGGAGGGAAAAGACAGTTGGTGGTTTGGATATCAGTGAAAGGAGTAATGCATACTTCACTGATAAGCATCAAGAGTCTGTTATATCATCTCACAGTCCTAGTCTCTTTGCAATTGCTCCTTCTTCAGATTTTGCCAAGTCTTGGTCTCACTCATCTTTGGAAATGGTGAGTAGTAGTCTAAACCAGAAGTTGATGTCTGTTCAGATGCCACCATCTCCATTTCTAAATGCATCTGGTGTCTTGAGTAGAAGTTCCCAGTCACTTCAAAGCAATGGGATTTTGGGAGATAGTTGGCCTCTGAATGTCAATGCCAAGCTTAATCCAGGTTTTCTGTGCGAGACATCTGTGCAGAATGGGTTTAATCCCAGGACTTCATCTTCATCCAAAGTACAATCGGTTAACATCTCTTCAACTAGCTATGACTATCTCAACCTTAATAATGATTGCAACAAGATTGCTGAACACTTCAACAATGGTTCAGTAAACTACAATAAGAGTTCAAATTTAATTTGCAATAACATGACATCTGGAAAAGATATTAACTTGAATGTGCTACATTCAAATGGTTTAACCAATGACATTGTTACCCAGTCGGGTCTTGGAAGCGAAGATCGAGCACAGAAGCACGAGGATCAGCTTCCAGTGTTGCCTTGGCTTAGATCCAAGACCACATGTAAGAATGAGACACAAAATTCTGGTAGTGGTAGAAGCTTAACTGCTGGAGAATTGAGTCTCCAGGTTGCTTCTTTATCTAACAAAGATGAAACTGGGAAGGGGTCTAGTGAAAAATCTAAGAACAGTGTAATTTCAGGTTTGTGTTTAAATGTTATTGAGCCGAGTAGGATAAAAGTAAGAGAAAGCTTTAATAAAAAGAAAATTCTCGGTGTTCCCATATTTGGTATGCCTCTGATTTCTGCAAAGGAGTCATCTTCACTCACTCCTCCGTCTGTGTCAGTTCCTAATCCATCCGACATAGAATTGGTGGAAAATAATAGGAAAAACTGGTTACTTGATATTAACTTGCCTAGTGATGCTGATGTTTTTGAGGTTGACACGGACAAACAAGCTGTCACTGAAGTTATTATTTGTAAGGAAGGACTTTCTAAAACAGAAGCCAGCTCTAGAAATCAAATTGACCTGAACTTGAGTATGAGTGAGGATGAAGCATCTCTGACAACTGTTCAAAACACCAATGTAAAAATGAAGGTGGTAATAGATCTTGAAGCCCCTGCTGTTCCTGAAATAGAGGAGGATGCCATTCCTGAAGAAAAACAGCTTGAAACTCCTTTAGTATCACCACTAGGCGCACAAGTCACAGTTGAACAACCACAAGATGAATTTATGAGGTATGCAGCAGAAGCAATTGTTTCCATGTCATCTCTTTGCTGCAATCAAGTGGATGATGTGATGAGCAGTTCATCAAGGCCAATGGTGGACCCACTGAGTTGGTTTGCGGATGTAGCTACCTCATGTGTAGATGATATACAGAGAAAGTTAGATAGCTCAAGGGGGGAAAATTGTGTGGATAAAGGGGAATCTTCCTCCAAAGAAATGGATTACTTTGAGTCCATGACATTGCAACTCGAAGCAGTCAAGGAAGAAGACTACATGCCCAAGCCTCTTGTTCCAGAAAACTTCAAAGTAGAAGAAACTGGAACAACTTCTTTACCTACTCGGGCACGAAAGGGGCCTGCAAGGAGAGGGAGGCAGCGAAGGGATTTCCAAAGAGACATCCTTCCAGGCCTTACATCTTTATCAAGGCATGAAGTAACAGAAGACCTTCAGACATTTGGCGGGCTTATGAAAGCCACAGGTCATGCATGGCATTCAGGATTAACCAGAAGAAGCTCTTCTAGGAATGGGTGTGGCAGGGGTAGGCGGCGGTCACAGGTTCCGCCATCTCCCCCTCCTCCAGCGACAACCATTGAAACTGTTACCCCACTGATGCAGCAGCTTAACAATGTTGAAGTGGGATTGGAGGATAGAAGTCTAACAGGTTGGGGCAAGACAACCAGAAGGCCACGTAGACAGAGGTGCCCAGCAGGTAATCCTCCATCAATTCGGTTAACCTAATCACCATAAGAGGCTTAAATTTATAGATGAGAATTTATAGAGGGTAAGGAGGGCCAATTTCTATATTGATGGGACATGTGATGTCTAAAGCGCGGGGATTTCTCTTTGTACATTTCTTCAAACCCGTATTTGGATATATGCTTGATTTTCAGTTAGTCTTCGGATGATACCAACTTGTATTATTCTTGAATAATGTTGCATGATTTATTCTTGGTTATCTCTTTGAGAATTGTTTAGATATGTGCAGTTTGTGCATTCTCACTTTTTTTTGGTGATTTTTCTAGTACACTGCTTAATGCTATTAGGCTGCAGGCTTGAATGAAATGGATCTCCTTCAAATAGCACAATTTGTTAGCTTATACCGTGGTGGTAGGTTTATTCCTTTGTTTATGGTTCATTTTTCTGCATGGTGGTACCTTATACAATTGGGTAGCCCTTTGGGCATCAGCCTATAGGGTTCAAAACTGCTAGAAATGGTGGCATCGATGGCCTGTTCAACCATCAACTTTACTATTGAACATACTTAAATAAAGGGTAAAACATTTTTGTTGATGTATCAACAATTTTTAGTTTACTCTACATCACACTCTTTCTCTTACTCTTTTATATACTTCTCTCTCCTCTTTTTTCCTTTTGCTTTCCCTTATATTAAAATGTTTTCAACCACTTTTAGAGTATGAGGAATTTGCCACAAATCAATATTCTAAATCGTAACTTTTGCTTCAATGTGAGTTGTCACAGTAGAAACACACATTTCCAAACTGTTTGGATATCAGAAAGCCACGGTGACAACGCACGTCTAGTAAACTCTCCAGTTTGTAGCTTTTAAAATTTCATGGCAGGAGGGATGGAATATCGAGGTCGCTGTGAAGTAACACTCAACCAAACATGCTATTAAATATTTTTCTACTGTTCACCTATAACCCATCAAATTTCAACTGTTCACCTAGAGAAATATAAAATGGTTAACAACAAAAGATTACATGCTGTACAGGAAAATATTTTTTTCATAAATGTTGCGCCATTGTACATTTACATTTATTTAGGCTGCATCATTTTAATATAATTTGATCTGAGCCATCGAATTTGAATTTTTATCAATTGTGATCAAGGAATCAGATTAATAATAAGAAGAAAAATGTTCCGTGCTTTACTTTGATTTTAATCTTAAAGCCAAAATCCATGAAGAAAAGGAGTGATTTGTTTACTCGCAAATATATGAGCAATATTGAACATTTAAATAAATAATAAATAAAGAGGGTTTCCTCATTAAACAGTAGTTTGTTAAAATCATTTTAAGAATAGTCAAATTAATCGAGTAATTTGAAATGGATTTTTCATTAATTGTAGGCAAAATGCTTAAAAACAAAATAATCGTACGCAAAATCAGCCTATTTAATGGAAATTTAGGTCTAAAATAGTCGTGTTCACTTGTTTTATCTTAGCCTTTTTTTCTAACATTATCTTAGCCTTTCCAAGAGGTCAACACTTTTAAGAATCTATTCAAAATGAGATTTTGTAATTATAACTTGTAAATTTATATCTAAAACGTATAAAAATTCAAGTCTTTTTTTGGTTACAATATAAATTCAAGTCTTTATGCAAGTTAAAATATTTCTTTACAAATGTAAATTAAAACACTTATTTTTAAATTGGTAAAAAATATACAATTTTAAACATAAATTTAATATATTAATAATGATAAACAGTTACTTGAAATAGATTGATTTATCAGACATTAAATGTTTTTAAAATAACTAAAATTTGACTTTTGCAAAAGCTAATGAGTGATGAGTGTTATAAGGGAATTATTTAACAAGTCTAAAAAAAGTATTTTTTTTAAGGAAAAATTGTGTATTTAATTTATTGAGAAGACATATACTTAATGTCTGAATGAGTAATGCGTGAATGGAATCTTTAAACAATACTCTTAAATAGTCCATTATCAAGACCATTAATATTTAAATACACTAAAAGTTAATTTAGTTTATTTTAGACTACATTATAAAGTTGATTACTTATTTATGTTTTATTTCCATCTCTTAAGTTTTTTTATTCTAGTATATCCTCAAAATAATATACATTTAACTCGTTTTTGTCACTTTCGATTTGTATATCTCAAATTTGTCTTAGGTGTCATATGTTTAAGGTGATTTGACAAATTAGATTATGGTATTAGCTGCTGGGTCCATTCAACTCCACATAATTAGATTATGGTATTATAGCTGGTATTATCTATATTTTATCTATAGTTTGCATCTAGGATCAATCTGAACACACCAAAGCAAAAATCAGACTCCTGGGTCCATTCAAACTAATGGTATTGCTGTCATAAAACTCCACATAATTGCGTCTAAGGGTATTAGCTGTTACATGAAATAGTATAATAAATATAAATTTAAATAAATAGTATTATAAAAAATTAATTGAAATTGATGAATAATAATTAAATGTGATACCTCATATTAATAAATAAAAAATGTTAAAATTTATAAATACTTTTTAGTTCGATTTTTTAAAATGAATATTAAGTTTAATTTGAATTTCATAAAAGAAGATCAAAACTCCTTCAATAATATTTAATTTGTACTCTTTTTAATCTTTTTAAATTAATTTGCAAAAAAAAAAATTAATTTGAATGTAAACAATTATAATTATGTTTATGAATAAATATATACTCCTTTATTACATTAAATCTTAAAAATAATTTAATTTTATTAATTTATATATTAAATTATTAATTTATTTAAAAATATATTTAATTTGTTATTTAAATACACTAAAAAGAAACATACCAGAAGTATGTTGAAAACAACAATATAATCCATTATATAAAGTTTTCATCAAAGTCACACTCAATCATAAAAATAGCAATAAGTAAATGACAAGAAATAGACACAACTTAAATTTTTGGGCAAACAGAATCATTGCAAAGCCTATATCAAATTAGCTTGTCGTCACTCCTACTTGCGGATATGTTCTCGTAAAATCACCTTTGTTACTCTTGGTACTCATAACAATTGTCTTAAGATTATTTGTTAAAAATTCAAAAAATATAAATTTTATATTAAAAATAATAAATTTCAAATTTTTAAATTCTTAACTTAACCGCCTCTCCTATTCTCTTTTCCTCTTTTTTAATTGATTTCTCATTTTTTTATTAAAGAATGATGTTTAGAAATTATTAATCATTTTTTTTCTTTAATTTAAATAAGTGATTATATATAAATTTAATTTTTATTTCATCATCTTTGTATGATATTGGGTATCTTTGTACGATATTGTGTTTATTTATCGTTTTAGTACGATATTTTATTTTTTTATTTTGTTGTAATATTATTTGGTTCAAATTAATATATCAACTTTAATTAAAAGTAAATTTAATCAATAATTTTGATGTCATCAAAATTATAACTTTGAATGTATAGATATTTTAAATACTTCAATTTTATTATTTTTATAAATTTTATCATATTTTATAAATATTTTGTTGTTTATGTTATTAATAAAGATGTTGTGAGTTTTTTTGTAAATTTATTATTTTTAATTTTAACTATATTAAATTATAATATATTTAATTGATGTATTATCAATTTCAACAAAGGATATTATTTTTAATAAAAAAAATTAAAGAGTTAAAACCATAAAATTTAAACATAAATATATTAAAGAGTAAAACATTAAAATATTTGTTAAGATTTTCCATAAATAAATAATAATATATTTTGTGTGATGAATAGTTTTTTATTAAAAAAAAAATTAAGACGAACATAAGTCGAACAGATTGAGAAATATCCATTAGTATAAATTTTAATTTGAAAGATCTCTGTCTCGCAAAAAATGTCATAATAATGATAAAATTGATATAAATATGATTAGGAAGATAATGTTTGATTATATCAAAATTTACTTGAGATGTATAGTGTAAAAAGATATAAATTAGGGAGGTGAGAATATCCCGAATAATTTATCTTCATAGAACTTTTTCCTATTTTTGACGTGGTGAATGTTTTTGTCAACATGATTTTTTGGTATGTCCAAAATGATTATAAAAAAAATTAACCCTATGCCATCTTGAGGGCGAATGGATATGACGTGAAAGGAAAGCGAAGGTGGGCGCGTGGAAAGAAAACATAGTATGAAGTGGGACAGAAAGAGTGAGGAAATCTTGGATTCTGGTGTCGTACGTAGTTTGCAGGACTGAAGATGCGTCGGCGTGTCGGTATGAGAGAGAGAGAGAGAGATATTTCTCTTGGCACTTGTCTTGTGTTTGTGTGTCTCTCGCTCTATCTCATTCCAGACATATAGTACTCCTCTGACAGATACCAACACAACACAATAACATAATAATTATGATATACTAATAAAAAACTTAATCCAATCAGAATTCATAAAGAAAAGTTCCTCCCTTTTTTGATTCACTTTCTCTTTCTTCCAATCCCGTCGTAATACTAATAAGTGCTCTTTCCAGCTTGTCCTTTTCATAATGTCTATTGTTATCACACTTCGTTTTATGCATTTTTTTTTTAAATATTTTTTTTCTCTTTTATATAATTAACATGTCACATAATAAAAATAAATTATGCAGTTGTTCTATTTTTTCAACTCAATAGACCAACTGAAAGTTACTTTTTTAATTCGTACTAGAAGATCGTTGGTGTAGGGAGCTACTGACATTTAGTTTTTATCTTCTTCTTTATTTTAATAATTATTATTAATTATTTAATAAATTAAAATTAATTTAATTATTTAAAAATTAAAAATATAAATAATAAAATAAAATAAAATACATTAATAAATAATAATTATAATTAAAAATAATAAATTATATTATAAATTTTAAAGAAAATATATTAAAAATGAAGAAACAAATACATCAAAATTTAAACAAATAATAATGATAATAATAATTTTTAAAAATAAAATTATATTAATAATAGAAAAATAAAATCAAATACATAAAATTAACGACAAAAATACATCAAATTTGAGAAGAAGAAAAAACAAATTTATATTAATGATGTCCACTTAAATAACATTCAGTTCTACATCTAGGATGTTGTCGAACTCGTCTAGCTCTTTGAACGAGTTGAGGTTACTCCGATTTATCTTGATTTTGATTATTATCATCAATGTAAGTTGTAGGTGGATTAGAAACATCGTCATCTACTTCCATAAAATTCTGAGACTGATGATTATACATGGAATCAAACATAACATAAGTCGACTCATGAGTTGTGTATTGAGTTTCAAACAAATTATAGAAAAGTCCACGTTCTGTCGGATAATCAGGGCTTGATATTTCAAATACCAAAGAAATGTAATATTGAATCGATGGTGAATCATAACATGGAACTTCAATAGGGAAATGTAGGTGAGGTGATGATAAAGATTGTTCTGCTATGTTTTGTTGTTGTGGGTTGATTGGGAGGTCGAATGCACATGATGGTATGACAACGATTGTAAACGGGAATCACATGGATATTGTTCAACATATATAAATAATTTGACGTGTTGTCTAAACTAAATCATATATTATTTTCTATGACATAAAACACTTTATATGATCTTACCTTGCAACATGTAATTCTGACGCTCGTTCCAATGTTTAATTTCTTCTCTCCAAACCAAGTTTCAATTATCATCAATTACATGTCTTGTGTCGACCTCATGATACATTTTCATGTCCTCTGGTGGTTGTGGTATTTGTTGATGGAAGCAGAACTAAAGTGTGACTCTATCTAAATGATATTTATCAACAATATGATAACAATGTAGATAGGTATATGCAGTCCAAATGACACTCTCTTATTCGGAAACTTCATGTTTGAATCCGAGATAAGGTATCCAATAAAATTAATATGTAAAAAATGAACTAAAGTAATTATAATTATGCAATAATGCATTGTATAGTGTTTTAACACATGTTACTTAATCAATTAGCCTACATATCGATATTACCGCAGATAAATCAACATACTAAATATAGATACTTTGAAATGGTTAGACAATGTATCGCGACAAGATTGGGTTCAAGCATTCGATGAAGGTAGTTGTTTGGGTCAAATGACAACCAACATTGTGGAGTCGATCAACGAAGTATTAAAAGGCATGCACAACCTTCTCATCAATGCTTTTGTTCAATCAACTTATTTTAAAATAGGGACATTGTTTTTAACCATGGGAAAACAACACGTATCAATTTTAGCTTCTGATCAGGTATACACAAAAACTTGGATAAATTTTATGAAATTGGAAATAAGTAAATCCAATAGTCATATAGTCGATAGTTTTGATCGGAGCAACTATACTTTCATGGTCTATGAGAAGGGCAACCAATTGGTCATTTCACTATAAACCTTTGTAACAAGTGGTATGACTGTGGAAAATATCAAGCTAAACATATGTCTTATTCATATGTGATAACAATTTGTTCTAACATAAAATATGATTATTGAAACCTTATACATGATGTGTATAAGGTGAAAACAATACTAAAAGTCTACGACGGATCGTTCCAACACATACCAAACGAAATGATATTGACCACAATATAAAGGTGTTAAGGTGTGTCACAATTCACTAATGCAGAGAGACAAAAAATATCGTTCAAAGAGCAAACACATTAGAATAAAAATTGACACTTCAGAAAGAATACCAAGAAAATGCGGATTATGTCGAGTCTCTAGTCATACTAAGAAACATTGTTCAAATTCTGCTGACACATCTATTCAAGTTTGATGTATTTTTTCTTCAATTTAATGTATTTTCTTTAAAATTTATAATATAATTTACTATTTTTAATTATAATTATTTATTATTATTATTATTATTTATTAATATATTTTATTTTGTTATTAGTATTTTTATTTTTAAATAATTTAATTCGTTTTAATTTATTAAATAATTAATAATTATTATTAAAATGAGGGAAAAAAAAAACCAAATGCTACTAGCAGGTCACTCCCTGGACCAGCGACATCCTATTACAAATTAAAAAAAAATGGTCTTCAATTGGTTGCTTCCCGAGTCAGCAACCTCCTATTGAGTTGAAAAAGTACGACAATTACGAAATATTTTTTCCTTATGTGATATTTTTATTATAAAAAAAAAGATATTTAAAAAAAATTGTTTTATCATTATTGATGATGATTCGAAAAAACTAAAACGCAAAAGAAATATATATATATATATATATATATCTCAAAATAGTGAAATATATGATTAATTGTATTTTTAATTTTATAAAATTATATTTTTTTTTATTTTTATAAAAAATTATATTTTTTTAGTTATTATAAAATTATTTTACAAACAGTTTTAGTCTTTATAAAATCATTCATATATATTTTGAACAAATTTTTTTATGCAATTATGTTGATAAGATTATAAAAAACTTATCGAGCAAAACAATCTCAAAATTCAATTTATAGATCTATAATTTGATTGAGATTTATAACAATTAACAAAATTTAATAAAATATATAAAATATTAATTTTGATATATTTAAATAACTTATAAAATGATTTTAAAATTTTGT
>JBBPBT010000938.1:3411934-3425605 GCA_037974875.1 Cicer bijugum | reverse complement strand
ATTGAGTTAAAAAGAAAATAAAAATACTAATAGATTATATAAATAAGTCAAATTCACAAATAGAAATGAATACTAAAATTTAAAAGAAATTAGAGCAAGTTTCTTGTACAGCCCACGAAAATCAATTTTTTTTTTGTCTTTTTCTCTTTCACTAACACAAAAACTGCATTAAAACATTTTTTTTTTAATATTACACCCCAAGGGTCAAACTCATTTGTCTTACTACTTTATAACTTATTTGAATATTTCTATTGTAAACAAAAGTTAAATCATACTATATACATGCATTTAAACAAATAACTAAAACAAAACAAAGTAATAATACCACATAACAAATTTAGCAAAAGAGCAATATAATTTTATAAAAAATTCTAACTTTGATACTACCAATTTTTTTTATTAATTTATATAAATATTTCGAAAATATACTTTAAAATCATATATTAAAATTTTATTAGATACACGTGTAGCTTAATAAGGCATTGGACCAAAATAATCAAAGTTGTTGGAAACAAATACTTACGTCCTTTACATTTTTGATATTATTAAAGACTGAATATTTTTATTTAGTTAACACCGAAAGAACATGCTGACACTATCTCATGTTAACGTTGTTGTTCACACTCAAAAGCTCAAACGTTGCTCCTCCTCTGTTATTGCACTTCTTCACTGTCGCTCTTCATCTTCCATTACAGATCCCACCAATTTTCAAAACCTCGCTGCACTCTTACAAGGCCATCTTTCTGTTCCTCATCTTCTTCAAATCCATGCACGCATTTTCCAAGTTGGTGCACACCAAGACAATCTAATAGCTACCCGTCTCATTGGCCACTACCCATCTCGAATTGCACTCAGAGTCTTTCACCAACTCCAAAATCCAAACATCTTCCCTTTCAATGCCATCATCAGAATCCTTGCTGAACAAGGTCACTTCTTTCATGTTTTTTCCCTCTTCAACTGTTTGAAACGCCGCTCACTTTTTCCAAATGACTTGACATTATCTTTCCTCTTGAAGGCATGCTTTAAGTCTAAAGATACCCATTGTGTTGAACAGGTTCATGCCCATATTCTGAAGATGGGTTACGTCTCTGACATTTTTGTGACCAATGGGTTGCTTGCTGTGTATGCCAAAGGTTTTAACAATTTGGTATCTGCACGTAAAGTGTTTGATGAAATTCCTGACAAAAGTACGGTTAGCTGTTGGACTTCCTTGATCACTGGTTATGCTCAGTCTGGTCAGAATGAGGAGGTTTTACAGGTTTTTCATGCGATGATCAGGCAGAACATGTGTCCGCAAAACAATACTATGGTCAGTGTTCTATCAGCTTGTTCTAGCCTTCGGATACCAAAAATTGAGAAATGGGTTTACATTCTTTCAGAACTGATTGATGATAGCATTAGTGCTAGAGAAACTTGGCATGATTCAGTTAACACAGTTTTAGTTTTTTTGTTTGGTAAGTGGGGGAACGTTGAGAAGAGTAGAGAAAAGTTTGAGCAAATTTCGGCAGTAGGAAAAAGAGGTGTGGTTCCTTGGAATGCTATGATAAGTGCATACGTTCAAAATGGTTGCC
Organism: Cicer bijugum; assembly: GCA_037974875.1. NCBI lineage: Eukaryota > Viridiplantae > Streptophyta > Magnoliopsida > Fabales > Fabaceae > Cicer > Cicer bijugum. Next base: position 3,424,034 of record JBBPBT010000938.1, on the reverse strand, counting down.
CTTTGGAGGGTTTAAATCTTTTCCACGCTATGGTTGAAGAACAAACCAGCAGACCTAACCACATTACAATGGTTAGTGTGCTTTCAGCTTGTGCTCAAATTGGTGATTTGAGTCTTGGTTGTTGGGTTCACGAGTACCTAATATCCATAGGACATAAAGGTACCATTGGGTCAAATCAAATTCTCGCCACATCTTTAATTGACATGTATTCTAAATGTGGTAGTTTGGATAGGGCAAAGGAAGTTTTCGAGCATGCAGTCTCCAAAGATGTTGTCTTATTCAATGCAATGATCATGGGTCTTGCGGTAAACGGTGAAGGAGAGGATGCATTGAGGCTCTTCTACAAAATGACAGAATATGGCTTGCTACCCAATGCTGGAACATTTCTTGGTGCTTTAAGTGCATGCAGTCACTCTGGTTTGTTGGAGAAAGGGCGCCAAATATTCAGAGATGTGAGCCTTTCCGCTTATCTTAAATTGGAACATTATGCCTGCTATATTGATCTCCTTGCAAGAGTGGGATGTATAGAAGAAGCTATCGAGGTTGTGATGTCCATGCCTTTTGAGCCAAACAATTTTGTCTGGGGTGCTCTACTTGGAGGTTGCTTGCTTCACTCAAGAGTTGACTTGGCTCAAGAGGTTTCGAAGAGGCTTGTTCAAATTGATCCAAACAACTCTGCAGGTTATGTTATGTTGGCTAATGCACTTGCATCTGACAGTCAATGGAGTGACGTATCAGCACTGCGGTTGGAAATGAGAGAGAAGGGTATCAAGAAGCAGCCAGGAAGTAGTTGGATTAGTGTGGATGGAGTTGTACATGAATTTTTAGTTGGCTGCTTGTCACATCCTCAAATGGACAGCATATATTATACATTGACTGGATTGGTGAAGCATATGAAAGCAGAGAGCCATTGTCAGCTTGTGTGTTGTTAATAGATATGCTGTGATTACAGGAAGAGAATGTCACACTAGTAATTTTTTTGCCTATGCCTTTCAATGGTTTTTATAATTAGAGAATGTGTAAGTAATTTATTGATTAAATCTCATATTTCATAAATGATAGAGGATTCCCATTCAATAAATTATCATGTGACAAAATTGTTAAGTAAAAAATTAGCAATAAAACAATCTCTGACCAAGCTTAATGCATTAGTCTACAATTCTTTTTGGTTCTTATTGTTTGTGAGAAAATTAGGTACTATCTCCTACGAAAATGATTACATTTTCTAGTTTTCCTGGTAAGAAACATCATGCTCTTTTACAGAGTATTTGATATTCTGTTACAAAACTTGAGATTTTTCCTACTGCATGGAACGAGGAGAAACAACTGAATTTAGGAAATCAGCCTTTCCTTACAATATTTTAGTTTACCGTTGGGATTGACATTTTGTGTGTGACATTTCATCTCAAAGATATATATAGTATTAGTATTTAGCATTGGATGTAGATTATATTTTCCTTATCCAACTATTATGCCTTCGATGTTAAATAGATATTTATAATTTAGTTGGATAAGATATTAATAAGAAATCGACATTTGTCAATGCTAACCAAATTACATTTGAGTTTGAAAATTGAAATAAAAGATTTTAATTAAAATGAAAATTTAGATAAATATTTAAAATTGAAATTTATATTTATATTTAAAACAATAAATTATATAGATATAATATAAAAATGAAATTTATATTCAAAAATTTTTTCTTAACAATAATTGAAAATTTAGATAACTTTTTTTTTTGGATGAAAAGATACATTAGATTTTTTAAAAACAATAAATTATATAGATATAGATATAAATGGTTATATTCTATCTAAGAATAATTTTAGATAATTCAAATTCTTATGTTCTGGTTAGTTAACTCGACACTTTCAGTTATATTGATTTTGATTTATAATTTATTTATTATTCACATTTAGCAATAATTTGAATGCAAATTGGTACATATATATCCCCTCTTATCCTAATTATTAGTGAATATTTGAAGATCGTCTCATTTAAAATGTCTTTTAATATTGATAGTTGTATTTAATGTCACAACTGAGGATATATTTGAAAAGACATTTAAAAAGTGTGAATAGTGGTTGTAAGATGGATGTATTTAACTGTCATTGATGACTTGATTTTTCGGTAGCCAAATTTTTCTACAGTTTGGGTTGTGATTGCAAGATGGAAGGTGTGGTGAAGGTCATATTAGCATATTAACTTTTTCTAAAGATTGGGATGTGATTGCAAGGTGTGGTGAAGATCATATTAGCATATTGTCATGCTTAATCCTTGGAGGGAAGGCGGTGGAGTTAAAGATCTAAACTTATTAATTGTACTCTTTGAAACTATATTACGATTTTTATTTAAGTTATTTTTTTAATAAAAAGAAAAAAGAAATAGAGTGCAAAAAAACATTACATGTTTAAACACCTCAAAACAAACATCTATTATTTACAAATGTAGAGAAACTAAAACCAGATTAGCCCCATATGAGAGGGCCAAAAGCACTACCTAACCATAATCATAGAATCGCGAAAGAAAATTGACCATTATAATGGAATAAATCGCACTCAACCACTGGAAAGGACAATTATAAATCATACTACTACTATGATTCTATTCAAAATATGCTACTTTGAATGTACAAGACAATCATAAAAGGCAACCCATCTAGCTTCCACGATCAATTACATAGAGATACAGAGAAACCTTATCATTGCTTCAAATGATTAAAAAAAGAATGCTACACATTACAAAACACATACACTCCTGGTTATCAGGGAGAGAGCAAGGGAAAAGGCAAATAATGAGGAAACTGCATCAAACGGTCCCCTTTTAACTCAGCTAAATGGTAGAACTGCATGCAGGTCATGGTTTATCATACACAAATTTTGTTCTGGGATCCACAATGAGACCCTTCCCTCCGTTCACTTCTAAGTCATGCCTGCGTGAATAGAAGTATCAAACAGATTAGTAAGCTCACCTACTAGTGGTCATACCTTATTAGCAAAGGGCATCCACAATATGCTAGCATTGTTTCCAGTCGATTTATTTTTAGAAGCCATAAATTGAAAGCAAAACATTGTACAAAATAATAACATTAGAAAATATGTTGATGGTGAAAACAAAGACTCAACTGAAACACAAAATCTGGTATGGTCAACTGTTCACGAGGTACATATCTAAATAGCTGCAGAAGTCGATCAACATACACCACTTTCTTCCAAACCTGAAAATTAATTTTTAATAATATATCATAAATACAAATATGAGACCCTTAAATATATTATTAAATTTCACTACAGTACCTCATTGTCCACAAACATTTGAAGTGCAAATACTGCTGCTTTTAGTCCAAAAGTTGGATGAAGGACATATATTGCCTACACGTCAGATTGAGAATACAAAACAAAGACGGTAAACTTTTAAAGTTTTAATGCATTAGGGCAATAGAGAAAGTGCATAGTTGTACCAATCCTTAAAAAAAGAAAAATAAAGAAACCACAAATAAAATAGTGCATACATGCAGGTTGCGCTGATGCTTCCGACCAAGTATTTGTTGCAATCTTTTCATCCAGCCCAGGTCTGGCTGCCTAATACCAGAAAAGGACGAGAAAGGTCAAAATAAGCTGTAAACAAACGAGTATCATGGCAATTGCACACAAACCAGGAGCAACTAATAATTGCAGTTATTATACACAGTTCAATATTGGGCCTTGTATTAAGTCTTAGTAAACTAGACAAAGGTACATAACTACATATAGTTAGGTGGTTTCATACCATGTCACCCATGGCCTAAGCCAACGGCCAAGCAGATGTTTCTAGGAACTATGCTTACTACAATTACAGACATACTATTGTAGATGGAAACAGCAAAATGTTCAACCAGATTTTCCATATCTCCCTTCTCTAATTATATAAAAAAAGAGGAGATTACCAAAATTTAGGCTGCCAAAGAATTTTAATTAATTTGGCATACTGACCACGTCCAAGAATGCAAACCTATTATATTTTATGAAAAACTAGACAATTTAGTACATCAAAGTGTTCAAACATTTAACACTTACATCTGAAGAGAAGCAGCGGAGTGGAAGTAGACCAAAGTATAAGGTTTCTGTATCAAAGGCTCAAACTCCTACAGTTGAACACCAACAAAAACAAATCTCAAATTGCAAACATAGTGCTTGCCAATATCTAGAAGATAAAATAAATTAATAGCCAAACTAATGCTTTCCAACAGTTAAAGATGTCCAGCTTAAATGGATAACTGAATTACCTTCACCACATATAGCACAAATCGTTCCAGATCAAGACACCTAAGCAAAAAGTGAGCACCCACAACAACCATGACGGGACGACCCTCACTGTCTACCCCTCCACGATAGCTGAAAAACAAAAGTATCTCAATCATTCAATGCAAAGGTGAATAAAAGAAACCACTTGAAGACCAAAGACAGATGATGAAATAAATGGATGCTTACACAATTTTCATTTCTGCAATTTCAGAAAGATTTAAAGAGTTTGCTTTGGATAGGTATCTAGAATGAAGAGAATATTCTTCGGCAGCAGACAATGGAGGGCCCTCAAGGTCGCCATATCCAAGTAATTTAGCACAATTAAAGCCTCTTTGCGCTTCAGCAGTTTTCTCCCACTGCTCCAGACGCCTTTGATCAGGGTCTTTAATCAAGGACATGAAGGCAGGATCCAGAAATGAATCTAAATGTGACGAATTCCTACAACACATGGATCAGGAAAATTCTACCAGAAGTGAGATTAAGAAATGTGTTGTGTTTTCTTTAGTCAAATACAACAAAAACACTCAAGCACATACAACTAATTGCAAGCAAATGAATCAAAATATGTTCAGACGCATTTTTCAGAGATGGAGAACTTGTAATATAAAATGTCAAATATATATTTATCAATATCTGGTCTTGTAACCGATATCTATGTATGCTTGGATTGATTATGTTCATCCTGACTTCTAGTATTTATTTTCACAATGAAACATGCTGAGAAATAAACAATAAAAATGAAAATTTTTAAAAATTACTGACTTTTGAACCAAGGCAATATCACTGAGAGGAAGATCAACTGCAACGCCAGGTGGTCTAGAAACAATCTTTTTAGGCAAAGGCTTTATTCTGATTTTACGCTCATCTATGATGGTCTCACCATTTTCATCCCCAACATCTGCAGGAAGTTTTGACAAAGCAACCTGCTCTTCATGTTTATCCCGAGGAAAGTAAAGTGGAAGCAGCCTGCATGAAACAATATGAAAGGTAAAAATGAATAACACAAACTCCAAAGGCCATGTTTAAAAGAAAATCAACCAAACTTCCATAACTATAAGAAAGTTCATGTCAATAAGAAAATTGAAGATGTAAAAATAGAAAGAAAAAAATGCTAACAATACCTTTTATATATCTCAGTATCAGTTGTACTAGTAGTGCAAAATACAACAGCTGTTAAGTTATTTTTCTGCTTTTCAAGAAACCGCCGCACAGTTCCTGAATAAAAAAACATGAAAGGAAAGGAAAACAAAAGAAAATTTAGCCTAAGACATGTCATCGATGTATCATCTGGAAGTAATTGTCAGCTTAACACATGAATCAAATATATACTAGATGCAATCCACCGGTACATGATAAATTATTAAATTAACTTGATTTTTTTGGGATTTGTACATTAGGGTATAACGACTTATGAAGAAAAAGAAACAAAAATATGATGCACCCATGCAATTAGTTTTTCTAGTCAGCCTGCACCTGCCATCGCCATGATCATGAACCTAAACACCACTAGGTAACATAGAGGAAATGACTTTGAAGAGAGAGCCCAATTTATCATTTTATCTTCCTACTTTCTCCTTCACTCCAATTTTTTTTTTTTTTATTATCAAGTCAATAACTCATTTTTCTGATCTTTGCCATTAATGCCTAGTATTTTATTGGTTGCAACTTAATGCAACAGTAATAATAATCCCCATAATTTCAATTGCCAAGAGATTGCCAGAGTTAAACCTAACTAATGTATCGGGTTAAAATATCACAAGAAACAAATTGAAAAAGTAAAATCATGCCAAAAAGAAAACCTCACTTATAGCTACATGAGCAGCAGGTTCTCGGGGATAGTTCTTTGCCTCCGTATAAATACAACCCATAGCAATGCTACATCAGTATACGGCTAAGATAAGTAAGTTGCACATCTTCAAAAAACATGAGATTCCGAAAAACAATAAAAGTTGCAAGAAAATAAACAAATATATTTTGGAGTGAGCGGGAACCTTCGAAGTCCATTATCAACTAGAAGCTCCATGCAAGAACGATAACAATGACTTAAAGCATTCTCTGCAGCAGTATGATATTTTACAGCATACTTGGGGCCAACAGTGTGGATAATTCTCCTGCAAGAAATTTATTGATGTAAAGATCATGAATAGGTCAATAACAAAAGATAGAAATGTAGAATGCAACAACATAACCATTGAAACGTGACATATTATTAAAGATCTCTGGTTCAATCCACAGAAAATAAAAAAGCATGCAGTTTAACATTTATAAATAATATATATAAATCCTATGTCCAACAACCACCATTCGGAAAAGACAGAAAAAGTACGGTAATGCTCCTTGCAATCAATGCAACAATACATACTTATATACATTCTCTAAACATCTTTTCCACAACATGAGAAAAAACTGTAAACCATGATTGATTGTATAACTGATCTAGTAATAAAACAGAGACTATTGCTTCTTCAGCTTGAACAAGTAAAAGAAAGAAGGCCAACAATCAAACCTAGCAGGAAGGTCATATGCATTGGTAACTTTAGCCATCCCTGTTCGACATCCACCCTGTACACTAAAGATGCATTAGTTCATATTATTGAGCATCATATCCAGAAAGTTTCTTCCCCAACACGTTACTGAAATATGACAATCTAACTGGAGCTGCTTTATGCATGTTCATGAAATAGTGAACCCCAAATAATAAAAATAATACAACTGCAAATACAATAAATAATAAAATTTTATTTTATGTCCCAAGCTCACATATTATCAACATCCAACACGGAGCACATAACACATAACACAATTTTGATAAATAATTAACTATACCAGAGTCGCACATTCTTCAGCAAGACCAGGTCCAGCTGCAGCATGCAATCCAGGGCTGCTGTGTGCTTCATCCATATTCTGTCAACCATAAGAAATGAAAACCAGATAGGAAATAAAATATTAGTACACTCATTTTATTTACTGGTGCTTGGTTCTAGCCATGCTTAATAGGATCATTATATTTAGATTGTGACTAAAGATATATTCTCCTAATGGTTAATAATAGTAAATGAAGTATTAAAACAAAATATGGGAAAACAAAAAATGCAATCAATACCTTCTGGATTCGACAATTAGGAGAATCGTTAGGAAGATGGATTAAGATTTATGAGGCTATAGAATCAATCTCTCATTGTGCAGTCACAACAGGATAAAAATTTCAAATTAGAAAATATCGATAGTCTCATGAGAAGTGTCAAAAAATCACGGTCAACCTATAACATTGTTGTTTTTAAATACCAAATGAGATATTAGCTTTTCAACATAGACTTTTAAAAGTACACAATCAAGTGCCTCTTATAAATAATAACAAGAACCAGAGTCTTTTCCTACTAGGTAGGGTCCAGTTCATAGACCAAACAATGCCAATAAGTTCTCTGTGTTTTAAATCCTCAACAAATCCTTTAAGATATCAGCCATTATTAATGGTTCACTAAGCTATCATTTGAATCGCTCAAAAAACAAAGGACAAGAAAGAACAAAAATATTGGTCCTATATTTGATTTAAAACTGGCCATAAGACAACATCAACATAGTTGCGCATAGAAAAGCGGGGGGACAACTATTGTCTTGTGGACAAGAACTCAAACGTCACAATTATCATCTTCCTTATACCTCTTAACTTTCCATCCACCGTAGTAACAACGAAAACATTATCACTCATTCTTCCTTCACCCACCATGACGAATGCACTCCCTAAGCTATGCATTGACACAATTATTTCTGCTTTAAAGCTTTCTAGACGATTTCTTTTCACACCATATTTCCCTCCTCTGGATCATCTTTTAAGGCATATTATTTCCATTCTTGACCTGCCTGGTATAATGTTGAAATGGCTTTCCAAAATATGAGTCTCTTCTCTAAATCTCTGTTCAATTACATTTTCCCATAGTTCCATAAGTATGGATTTTAACTTAATCCCTTATAGTTAGCACATTTGATAATATCTCCCTTGTTTTACGATCAACTGAACAACTTTTCATCTTGAATTTTCTTCAATCTGATTATCTCATTTAACAATTTTTATCCATGTTATACTTTCTCCATCAAGACATATTTAAACATCAGAAAAAAAATTGTAGGCTCAAAAGAGCAAAAAAAAACCCAAGCATTTCCACATAAAGTGGGTTGCTTATCAAAGGCCTCCCTACAATGTATAAAAGGAAGGACAGGGAGTAGGAGAACGTTTTCAGTTTTTCTATTTCATGACAAAACAGACACTTAAAATAATAAAATAACCACATTAGTGTCCTATTTGGTCCGAGTCCAACTGATTCCCTAGGAGTCTTTATCACTACCTCATAAAAGAATGAGAAAGGAAACATAATGAAAGAAACATAAAACTAAAAGCCACATGTATACATAACACTGCAATAAAGGCCAATAATTTTCTTCAACCTGCAGGAAATTTTGTTATTTTGTAATTCTACATGCAAAGGCTCTGTTGTAAGGGAAAGTCATTGGAGGAGAATTATAAATCATTCAATAAAAATGTTGGTTATCGTAGTTCGTTTCTATGAATTCTCCATTTCTGTTCTCTATATCCCTACTTGCTAACAAGTAATGAAGGAAAGCTTAAACAACAAACTAAAGAAAAAACCAAGATAGTGCTCACCTCATTGGTCGAGTTTACCACGACATCCACCTCAAGATTCCACGGATTCCCCCTCCACAAATAAATCCTCGAATTAATTTCATGGTCAACGGGAAATCTTGATACCGACGTGCTGCCATCACTCCCATCTGCTCCTGAGGCTGATGCTAAAGGATCAGGAAAGCATGAACTAGAAAATGAAGAATCTCCATTTTCATTCCCAAAGGACTGGTCGGTATCATTCCATCGCGGAACTTGATCTAAAGTAACAACAGAGTCGGAACTGTCGGTAGGCAATCCACCACGAGGTGTAGCTGAAGCAGCCACAGACCTATACATTCCAGGGACTCCAAATCCAATTTACAGCAACACTCCACTCCTCTTATTGAACTTCTACAATCACTATGTCACAAGAATCAATAATAATTTAGCATGAAATTATCATATATAATAAGATACAACAGCTACTGAACCTAATAGTAATCAGAAATATGATCAAAGTGAATAAGATATTCTATAATCACCAATAAGCACTTCGGTTTCAAGCATAAAACCAGATATTAGATTCGAGACTAAAATTTGAAGATAAAATCGGGAACAAAATGCAATAAAAAAAAAAAGATACTACATAATTCGAAAGCAAGGAAAACTGAAATCTGCGAAGTATAATAAGAAAAGTAGTACTAAGGCAGAAACCTAATAGATATATTATATAAGAGTATGAAGAAGAAGAAAATTAAACCTGAAATTGATGGGATTGTGAGGTGACGAGGAAAGGATGAATATTATTATTGTATGAAAAATGCGATAATTGAGATTGGCATGGGTGGGTTGGTCGCTAAGCTTGCAGATGCTAACTTATTATTAGGCTTAAATATATATGTTAACATTTTTTTCATTTTTTATTCTGTCTATTTCTCTATATCCCTACTTTTACGAATACTAAATATATATTTAAGTATTATTATTATTTTGGCGTTTGGTTCTTTATTTATATTAATTATTAAAATTAATTTTTATTTTAAAATTTAATAATTTCAATTTATTTTTAAACTTTTGATTAAAAAATAGGAATATAATAAATTTTAACCATGTGATGTATGATTCGATTATTTTGAATAATTAATATATATAAAATTATAATAAAAAATTTTAAAAATTAAAATTATTTTTTAATTTAATTAATAATATATAAATAATTATTTTTTAAAATAATTCTACATTATAAAATCATATAAAATATATCAAATTTTTTATCTAAAATATATGAATAGATGAAAATTATCGAATTTGAGAATAAAATATCAATCGCTCAAAAGTACAATGAAATATTTTATTTTGATATCCGAAAGGAAGGTCGTATTATTATTATTATAACGACAAAAGGAAAACGAAAATATGGTTTTGTATTTTACTGTTGCCAGCTGTATAACGGTTTGGTATTGTGTAATCCAGATCCAGGTCCAGAGGATAAGGGGTGAGGCGGAGACATACCTCGAGTCGGGTTGAACTTGAACTGGGGGAATTGTAATTAGAATTTAGACAAATTTGAGTTACGATGAACAACTCTTGTTACAAAGAAAGAAAAGAAAAATACTCTCTTGGATATTCTCCTTTTATTCTGAGTCGATTTATTTTAATGTAAATAAAGTTTTCCAATAAAAGTCAACGATTATAAATATAACTCTTAATAGTTTTTTTTTTTATGAGAATGAGAATATATAATCAATCAAATCAGACAATGAAATATCATTAACATCATCCAGCATATTTTAATCAAATAATAGACTAATTAAATCCACTAAGACTAATTTAAAGAAAATTTATTTTTTAAAATTAAGATTAATTCAAACTCCTCGGTAACTTTCGATAAAATTAGACGATTAATAAATTTTGGTATTGCTATTATAAATTTCTTTACCAATTCAGTTTTCAACTAAAATTATTATGTGTTCTTTTAAGTTTTTGATTTTAGTAGATAGTTTGTGAGACTTAGTATTAGTAAGAAATCAAAGACAAAAATGCAAAATCTACACTACATTTAAAAAGATATATGTATGTCTTCTTATTCTTTTTCTTTTGATATATGTTTTATATTCTCATCGTCTAAATATCAAATTGGCGATCAAATAATTAATGACACATCGTCTATATTTTGTCCGGGTCACACCATATTGGTACCGTATCATCTAAACTAGGATACATTGCAATTGCATCATACAGCCAGCCTTGGACTTTTAACTAGGCAATTAATACTTTAAAGCACAGTGACTGGTTATAGTTCTATCTTATCCATTTTTTTTTCTTTCTAAGTTACCTATTTCTTTTGCCGCCCCTAATTTTTTAGAAGATGACTTTATATTCTTTCTAATTTTAACTTTTTTTTTATATTAGAAAGAGGTGGTTTTGTGTTATGTTTTAACACGAAATACTTATATATTTCTTTTCTTTTATGTTTTAGTCTAAATAATTGATTTTCACACAAATTATATTTTTTCATGTTTTATTTTCTTTGTGATTTTATCATATCAAATTGATGTTTTTTGATTTCTTGTCTTGGTATAGGTATGATGTTTGTTTTATTTTCTGTCTTATTGATGTGTTCGTTTGATTTAAATTGACATATCAATTTCGATTAATTATTGATCTAATTAATAATTAGATCGTCGATATTACAAATCTATAATAATGAATATTATGATCATTTAAATTTTGTCACATTATTTATAAATATTATGTCATTTTATGTTATTAATTTAAATGTTATAAAAATATTTATAAATTTATTTTTTCTATTTTTAACAATATTAAATTTTATATTTATATCTTATGTACTCTATCAATTAAGAAATTTAAATGAACCAACAACATTATCTTTTTATTAAAAAAACATCAGTCTATCTTCCAACATCTCCTATTCTAATATCTTATTTGAGTTGTGAATTATTTATTTTTGTGAAACTAAAATTGATACATAGGATTCTGAAAAAAAATGATACATAGAATGTAAGCAATTTCATTACTTTATAGTACTACTACTAATGGGTTTATAACAAACTAATGTTTTATAGAATATTACTTCTATAAGTGAAGTTGTTTATTTAATATACGCTGTGAGTAATTTTTCATCATCTCTCCTAGTAACTTTGACGTATCAAACTTTAATAGAAGGTTTTTG
>JBBPBT010000938.1:3380462-3407742 GCA_037974875.1 Cicer bijugum | reverse complement strand
TTGAATCCGACTCAATTCATTATTTTTTTTTGTAAACTTTTTAATAATTATTAAAAGAATTGATATTTTATGTAAAAATAATAGTACCACTCTTAAAAAAAAAGGCAAAAAAATAAAAGTAAAAAACACTGAGATACTAAAGATAACACGTAAATAGTAAGTTAGCAAGATAATTACGTGTTTTATATAAAAAACCGTAGTTTCAAATGTTACTTTAAAATATATATTAAAATAAGCTATAAACTGATTTTATAAATTAATTTATGGAGGATATCAAACATTGCCTTAGTCTATTATTGCACGGTCATCTACTTATATATTAGACCGCCTAAATTTAAATTTGAATAAATTTTAACAAATTAAATTTGTGTTGAAAATTGGATCAGTCAGTAATTACGTGACTGGGACGCCCTAGAAAAGCAACTTGTGAGGTAGATGACCCATGCCTATTGATTGTGTGGTAGATGAACCCATGCCTATTTTTGTAATTTGATCTACGTGTCTCGTTATGAATCCCGTGAATTGCAGATTTGGTTTAATTTTGTGTTGTTTTGACTACTATGTCCTTGAATGAATAGAGTGATTCGAAGATGACTACGGAGACAATTAAATTTAGATTTAGTGGATATTTAATAAAAAAATTCATAATATATAAAATAAAAATTCATATAATAAATATGAATATGTTATGTGTAATCATTCATAAAATTAAATAGATATAGATTTTATTTCGTATTTATATAAATATATTATATTAATATATAATTTAATTAATTTATTTTTAATGTTTTAATATATATTAATATTATTGAACTATTATAATATTTGTAATTGAAAAATAAATATTTGTAAATTTTTTAATAATTTGTTTTGATGAATAACTGAATAATTGCAATTTTATAATTAAAAAATATGTCTTATTAATTGTAACTATATAATTATATTTATAACTTTTTATTAATTTTTGTATATATTATTAATAATTTCACAATAAAATTTACAATTTCATCAAATATTATTATAAATATTTAAATGTATATTATAATATGTGATTATTTAAAATATTAAATTATAAAAACAAAAAAATACGATTACACATATTTTTTAAAATTGCGAAGTGAGAATAAATACTGTAATTTCTTACTCGTTCTCATCCCTCTAAAGATAAGAAGGATATTATTGGCATAAAGATGTTGTACGGCTTATTCTGAATTTGGTGCAAAAACTAAAAATCGAATAAAAAAGAAAAAATGGGTGTTGCCGACATGAGTGTTTGAAGTGACACGTAATCAATATCCAAATCGATAAGGTCTGAACCACAATTTTCAAAGATATTTTCTCTTGCAAAATTCCCCTTCATTTAATATAAATAATTGAACGACCCTGTTAAACTCTTACAACTATCCTCCAAACAATTAAGTTATAGAAAATGGCAGGGAAGGGAGAAGCGAATAAGTTATCACCAACTGAGCTTTTTGAGAACGCAAAGAGTGCAGCAGGAACAGCAGGAACAACTGTTGCGGAACAAGCTGGTAAGGCAGCAGATGCTACAGGGAATCTTCTAAATAAGGCTGGTGGTTCTCTCAATCAGTTTAAGCCTGCACCCAAACCCGCTGAAGGTCCTGTAGCTAAGGTTACTAATGCTGCTGGAGACTTGTTTAAGAAATGATAAACAAAATTCTTTATCATAATTAATAAGGACAGTTACAATTACAGTCCCTTTTAAGTATTTTTCTTGTTATTTTATAATAACGTAAACTTAAATAGGATAGGATATAGTCAGGCAGTAGTGAGTGTGTTACTGTTTGAAGCAATACCATGCCCCTGTCTGTCTATGTTTTTTTCTCCTAATTCTGTTGCATATATATTATTAGATCGTATTTCATTTCTTGTATTAAGTTAGTTTATTAATTTTCCATCTCCTGTTTAATAATTGGGATCTTTTGGACCTATGTTAATTATATTTATATAATAATGGAGTTTCACTTACATCCTCTACAATGTTTGTTAAACGAAATTCTGATTTTTTGAAAAATAAAAATAAAAATCCAAACATTCTTTATCATTTTTCCTTTCCATCCTCAACCGAAAAATATAAAACATACAGAAAAATAAAAATGTTAATCACCAAAACCAAGATATACCAAGAAAAGTCATTGGCTTCTTTATTAAATGTAATTGTAAATGTTAAGTATATTTACATTTAATTGTATATGGTTTAAAATAATTAAAAATTAATTATAATTGATGAAACTTTATTAAATTAATTACGTTAAGAAAACTCTATTGTACAAGTACATTATCTTTTATTATATAATAATTATTTATATTATCATTTCAAATTATATATATATTTTTTAATTGTTTTTTGAATAAAAAACGCAAAAGTGAGTGTCTCGTCTTTACTTCAAATTCAAAGCACTTATGCTTTGTAAAGAAAGCCCGCAGAAACAGTTGAAGACCTTACTGGTTTTGAGATGACTTTGTCAAAAAAATGTATATTTAAGAAACAAAAAGATAGCCAAATGAAATGAGAGAGCGAAATTGAAACGAGATATTACTGAAAAATGATATATTTCCTTCTCTTGATTTTTGGATTTTCAATTTAGAGACCATCATCTATTTGGAACAAATTCTTTTGCAAATAAGACATTTATTATGAAAAAAAAATTTACTTTATAAAATTTTACTTTATAAATTAAGAATAGTATGAGAAAAGAGATTGTATGAATTGAAAAGAGATATTGTATTTTGGGGTTTTTCACATGAATATCCTTTTTTGAATTTTATATACCTAAATGCCCTACTTCCAAAAATATATATCAAAATGTCCTGAATTTTTCCCCCAGTTGCTGGTCGCAACCTAGGGGTGCGAACTCCTGAAGCAGTTTTTTTTGAAGTTCTTCAGGAGGTCGCACTCCCAAGTTGCGACCAGCAACTGGGGGAAAAATTCAGAGCATTTTGGTATATATTTTTGGAAGTAGAACATTTAAGTATATAAAATTCAAAAAAGGGATATTCATGTGCAAACCCATGTATTTTGAGGTATTTCAAAACTCTTGACTCCGTTCCCTGACTTTGTAAATTTTAATGTTTTTATATACCCATGTGTTATATGAATTTGTAAATAAGCTAGTAAGAGGGAACACCTCTCACAATCAGTAAAGCAAAAATTGTGGTTTTAGTGGATTTTTTTTTTTGAGGATGCTTTGTCGAGTTTTTACTACTTTAAATATTCTTTTTTAAAATATTTTTGAATTTGAGATGTTACTCGAAAATATGATTTTGGGGCACTTTAACTAAGTCTGTTTATACTTTATCTTAAAACCCACTAAACGTTTTAGTAAAAAAAAAAAACAAAACTAAATGGCTTGTTGACTTGCCTTGCCTTGCCTAATGTGTCCATGATCTTTGCCTACTAAATATTCCATTATTCTTAGATTTGATTATATCTTTAAATGGTTACTTTATCAACTTAATTATAAATTCTCTCTTAGTTACTACTTAAACATTGCAAACTAAAAAAATATTATTTCTTCTCTTCTATTAAATTTTTAATGGGCGTTACATCTTCTATCTCTTGTGTTCTTGTTAGAAAAATCATAGATATACATTTATATATCTCTTTTACATATTAAAAAATAAAAAAGTAATGTGATATGGAAGTGATGTAAAGTGAGACATTATTTTATTTCTAAAGTAAGATATATTATTAAAAGGACAGAGTAATTATAAAAAGTGAGATATATATTTTGAAAAGAGAAAAAAAAGGTAGTTAAAGATTTAAAGCAAACAGTGTGTCCCAAACAAAAGTGTTTGAAGTTTCGAAAGACACGTATTCCACACTGTATTATTTATGTAGGAATCGATAAGGTAGACCCACATTACCTTGAACCACAACTTTGATAGATATTTGTTTTGCAATAATCACGCCTCACTGATATTATAAATAAATGAAGAACTCTTGCAGAAGCTACATCAAATTCTATCAATCATCAATTAAGTTATATAGTAAATAAAAGATGGCAGGAAGCGGAGAAGAAGAGAAGAAGTATTCAACGAGCGAGCTTATGGCAAGTGCAAAGATAGTAGCAGAGGCAGCACAGTCAGGTTTGGGGAAAGAAACTGATAAAGCCAAAGTTGCAGATGCTGCAGGTGATCTTCTAGAAGCAGTTGGTCAGTATGCTAAACTTGATGATCAGAAGGGCGTTGGACAGTATGTTGATAAGGCTTCTGATTATCTCCATCAGTATCAGTCCACCAATGCTCCTGCTCCTGCTCCTGCTGCTGCTGCTGCTGCACCTTCCAAACCAGATCACCCCAATGGTAATGATGATGCTGCTGCTGCCAAATCTGAAGGAGGTGGCCTTGGTGGTCTAGGTGGTGATTTTGCTAAGGTTGCTGGAGGCTTTTTTAAATGAATTATTATCACTCATTTCGCTTCACCTTCTTCTTTGGTTAATAATTATAGTTTCCCTCTCTTTTAAGTATTCTTGTTGTTAACTTGTTATCATCATTTTATATAATCTATGATTAGAGTGTGATGATGAATTGAAAGTATGGTGATAGAGTTCTGTTTGAAGTAAGATGATTCTGTATGTTTTTCCTAATTCTGTTGTATATATATTATTCACTCGCCTTTCCTTTCTAGTCTTCTCTATTAATTAAATTTTGTGCTTTTTCTAATAGTCCTTTGAGTTGGCCCTTACACAATCTATCATGACATTTATAAACATATTTTTAAATTATATTTTATTTGATATAGAAATTTTAAGACAATTTTCATACTAAACATCTCAATCATAACTTGATTTACTCGAAATCCTCAAAATCAAATAATTCAATCGATCTTAGATAAACTATGATATCATCTTAAATTTTAAGTTTGATTTAACTTAACTTTTATAAAATTCTATTTGTAAGGTAAAGATACTCCCTCTTTATAATTTTTCATGTCATATTTTATAATTCATGGATGATCCTCACCTTATAAACCAGTTTTGTAAGGGTTAAACTAATCACAACTCAAATTATAAGAAATAGGCTAATAAGTTAGTAATTAAGTTAATTTCACAATCATAATAATTGTATCATTAGATGCTACTAAAAATAGTACTTGAAAAGCATTAACAGAATTGTCTAATTGACATAGTCATATGACTATTTCATAATTTCCATATTTTGAAACTGATTGAGTTTTAGAAAAGAAGAAAAATACGTGTATTTCGTTTACTTTTCAAATATACATGTTCATAGAACATTGAAACACATAATTACAGAATTTTGTTTGTTTCTCAAACCAAATAATGCTATGTACATACATAATATATTGGTATTAATTATTTTCTTAGAAACATGAACACGCCCCTGGAAGCTTGCCTGTTGTTCTAATTATGTTTGCTTTGTCTTTTGCTTTGAGCGTTTCATTATTTCGTCTCTCATTTGATTGTGCTCTTGCCCCTGCTGCAATCTCCTCTATATATTTTATCTTATCTTCATATTTCTTCCTCGCTTTCTCCCTTTTCCGCTCATTTTCACTCTGCTGCATTTTTTCATAAAGCTTATCAGAGGACATAAATATGGAACACTACTTCAATTAATACGTTCAATATGCTTATGTTTTTAATTAGACGTGATTGGACTGACTTGTTTGAGTTTTTCTATAAACAATTTTTAACTATATGGAAATAGTTCGACTTTATTTTATCTTTTGTTATAGAAGTAATTTATACACAAACACTTATTTCTCTTCATTAAATTGTTTATTCAGACAAGGTCAAAGTATAGTTGAGTTGAATAGAAATTTTAACCTCATGCTTATTTAGCTTGCGTCTTGCTTTCATCTTCTTCCTCTTTTCCCATGAATCTATTGTCTCTAACAACTTCTCATACCTGAGAAATTATATTTTCATTGCATAAAGTTAGAGATTGACAACATTCATTTATTCAAGTTTTCATATACTGTCAATGAAATGAATAATTTCCATGCATACCTTTCTTTGATCTTTTTAAGCTCTTCCCTCTCCCAAGCATCTGCTTTTGTTTCTACTGTACCTGGTTTTGTTGATGGTCTTGTAGAGGTTGAAGCCTGTCTGATTGGTGATTGTGGTGGCCACGGAGGTGGAGCTAGCCTCATAGGTATTGTATCATCAGAGTCAATAAAATGTTTATCAGCAAAAGTTGGAGCCTTTTTTGGAATTGGGATATCAGGTTTTTTATGATCAGTTCCCTTTGATTTTTCACTAAAAGTTGGAGTCTTTTTTATTGATGGTTCTGGTGTGATGGTCTTTTGAGGCTTCTTTTCTTCTGTAATAATAGAAGATGTTGGCATTGGCACCTTGTAACCTTGGTCATCTGTCATTTTAAATGAGCCTACAATTTATAATTGTATTTTATTTTTGTTATTTTTCTCATTAAGGTATGAATAAATGATAAGTCATGTACTCAAGTATTTTTTTCGTCAAATGCTGAAGTGAGACAAAGTATGTTAGTTTACCTGATAATCTTTTTGATGCGGCTCCTAGCTGGGATAGTGCAGATTTTTTATCATGAACTTTGCTTCTGGTCTTGGTCAATGAGGTCTCAGGAAACTCACTCATTTTGTTCTCATGTGTGATTTCTGAAACATGTGAACTAATTGCAAATGCTGCTGCAGCTACAGCTGTGGCATGCTCCATTTCTATTAAATCATAATCATGACTCATTTTCCTTGAAAATTGTCTCTGAAACCAATTATTGGCCTTTTTCTTCTCTGTAGAAATTGCACGCAGATGCTTATCAATTAAGTTATTGCCTCATTCAGTTTTCAGCCAAAATCAAAAACTAGAAAGACAATTAATGACCTTATTGATCTATTAAAAATTATTGCAAGTTAATGTAATACTGTTCTACCATCATTCATTTTTATATTTAGTATTTCATTCTAATCAAGCAGTTGGCTGCAGATAGCTAATGAATTTCAGTAAAGGTTGAATTGATCAATATTATCCGAATTTAAAGTTAGATCGAAAAAATCATTGATCAGACTTTACTTATTTCTCGAACAAATTTCAAATTATCATAATCTTTCCCTTGAAACCATAGGGTTAAAACATAAAAGTAGTAATTCAATCCCATTTTTCAAAGACATTTGGTCAAATACAATATTTTCTATCCTGTTTTGTCAAGATATGGGGAAATAAGATGTAAAAAAGGCATTTGTTTTTTTTTCCTTTTTGTCCCTAGACTTTGTTAAAGATATGGATGTCATAAATTCTCAATTTATTCCTTTTTTCAATATGATGACTTTATTAATACTAATACAAAAAGCCTTCAAGGGAAAGACATTACATCACCTTTGAATGATAGAGTTTTCTGTATTGGTATTTTCTGGTCCCTCTTCCCACCAAAATCAGCTTTATTCTCCTCTTCTGCACCAATTAATTTCTCTCTAACAAAAACTTGTTTATCATATAAAAATATTTGCACAAGGAAAAACAACTTTATGCAGCTATTTTTGTTATATGCAATGGATAGTATGATAGTGTAAAAGATAAATGAAGATGCTATTATGCATATGAGAGGTATTTACAATAAATGATACATGTGACCATCTTAAATTTCTTCAGGGTGAAAAGTGAAAATTACTAACCTTATGTGTTTAATCCAATTCTCCATTCCTATACAGGAAGAATTTTATGGTTTAATTTTTCCCTTTTATGAGCAATGTTTTGATTAGCACTTATTTGAAAGAGAAGAAACATAGGAAATGAGAACATTTTTGTAGAGTATAGTCATTAGGGGCAAGCAAGGTTGGATATACTTTGCATGTGTTGTATGATTTGGAACTCAAGTGCCTTATGGGGAAAGATAAGTATTCTTTTCTTCTTCAGAGATTTTTTACCATCAAGCATAGGATCTTACAAGATAAGTATTTGACATATTTGACCATATTTTATAATCCTTTAGTTTTCTCATTAAAATTTTAAAATAAATTCAAATAAAATCTGCTAGGGACAAAAGAACGTCAGATTTTTCCTTTAAAATAACTGGTATCCTTATCACCAACCTCACAGAAACCATTGCGCAAAAGGTGACTTTTTTTTTTTAATATTTAATGTTTTTAATTTTTGAAAGGAGGGTGTCAGATGCAATGTAGGGAACACCTTAAAATTAATTGAATATTTATAAATGGATTTATCTTTATTTTTCTCTGAGAATGTTAAGAGGAATCAAATGTATCTTATTAAATTCAGTACATATTTTTTATTATCGGATCAAACTAACGCAGTTAATGTAAAAAGATCATTGAAATATGTCAACGTCTGTGCTAACAACGATTGAGGAGGGATCAATTTAAAAGTTTTTAAAAATTGCAAGGATGCTTTTTGAGAAAATATATTTAGGGTGACTAAAATTAAAGTGACTCATATCTATATAAACAATTTGCATAAATTATCTCTAATTTTTGTTGTATGACGTTCATAAATATCAAAATATTATACTTTCTTTTATTTAAAATAATTCAGTCATCCCATCATTTTATACATATTAAAAAAATTATATAAATAAAAAATTGTTACTTTTATCAAATTATCCTTATCAAATATTAATATATTAATAATATTATAAATGTATAATAAAAAATATTATATTAAAAATGATGCAAATAATATTAATTAAATCGTAAAAATAAAAAATGTATTAAAAATTAAAAATCATTTATTTTGAGACAATTTTTGTTACCAATTAATCAATTATCACGGAACGAATAAAATATTTACCTGTAAATATTAGAAATTGATTCATATTTTCAATTAGCGTAATTTTATAACATTAATAATATATTTGATAAATAATATTACGTGTATTTGAATTTTTTGGTCAAAGAGAATATTTAACTTTAATCGTGATTATTTCAAAAATCACAAAAATAAATTATTCAAAAGTGACATAAATGAATTGTTGTAATATAAGTGACGAACCAATCTAACTCGTTTTAACCATACAATTATCAATCCGTCTGAAATAAGACGAGGCACTCATACAAACTCAACATTTAAATGTAATGCAACATTCTCATATTTGTTTAGCATTAACAGCATCCTTAAAAACAAATAAGCAAATACTGTATGGTATAAGCACAATTAAAGCAACATATATATATTCATGGGTTCAATTCAAATACCAACTCCAACTATACAAATATTAAAAAAAATAAAAATGATGTTGACTCCATATTCTTGTGAGCACAACCATAAATAGATACGTCCTAGACTTTCGGTGACTCCACATATTAATGAAACTCATGGAATCCTCCTGATTCCTCAACTCCACTTTCTCTCTCTCACACCATTTCCATGCTTGTTTTCAGATTCTGGTCTTCTTTCTACAAAATTCAGTACCCTCTATCCTTGTTCCTAATATATAATACTTGCAAGACACGTGGAAAGCCAAATACAAACGTGGAAATGGAAGAGCAAAACAAACATACCACTACAATATTAATTATTACTCTAACTCTTAACGTTATACTCATTAAGTCATACAAGTTTGACCCCAAAAAAAAAAGGAAAAGGTAAAAAGATTTAAAATCTTTGTTTTTAAGGAGCAATCTCTTCCAAAGATTGTCCATCTTTGTAATTGTGTGGTGACTATTATGTCTGCAACTACAATTACCATCACAATGTAAAAACTTTAAAGCTTTCAGCAACATCATTACAATTGTAATTACGGTCCATCAATTCCGTTTATTTGTATCAAGATTTGCAGTCAACTGGTGACTATAAAAATAGCAAGATTAAAGATTGAAGTTGTGGGAGTAGATTAAAGATACCTTAGTGTATAAAATATATATTTACTAAGACTACTATATATATAGTGAGGTAGTTGGCATGGGAATTGGTTTCAAATCAATCATCAATTGTGAAGTGGGTTTGGACCAGAGGGAACTAATCTCTTATCTACACCATACCTTGGATCAACTTCAACCCCATTTCCCTGCTGTGGAACTGGATGCATATTCATGTTCTTGTGGAATGTTCTTTGAAGGTTGAAGCACAGAGAACGTGGGGTTCTTTTGGAAAAAGAATTACAATGGTGGTGGTGAAGGTTCCTTGAGGAAGTTGCTGAGGAGAGGAAAAAGAGAAAGAGGAGAAGCAAGAGAGAAAGAGAAGTCTTCATTTCAAAGGAAAAGAGAGGGTTGTGTGTTGTGTGTAGTTGAGAGAGGTTATTAGGACATAGAAAGTGAAGTGAAGTGAGGGTGAAAATTAAGAAAGAGAGGGAAGAAGTGACATTAGGGAGGCAGACAAGTGATTACTGTGAGTGTATTAATGAGGAGTAAGCAAGAGACACATGAAGTGATATAATGGTTGAGGAAATAATATGGAGGGGACCTCTCACCTTATAAACTCTTTACTTCATTTAACTTCATTTCTCACCATAAACATTAGCTCTCATCAAATCACTCACGGAGTTTATATGTTAAAACATTATACATGGATGGATGAAATTCAAATATTTTTTACTCCTTTCTTAATATGGAGATAGAATATGAGATATAAGGTTTTGGTGTCTCTAAATGATGAATTATTATAACAATGTCATATCTTTAATTTTCATCCTCAACATAATTCTAAAGTTATTAAGTAATAGTGTCTGTTTAAAATAAAAAATACAAATAGAGAATATTTGAATTTATTGAATTAAAGAGAGAAATAATATTAAACTAAATATATCGATTTTTTTAATTCACTTGTACTTAGAAATAAAGTCGATAGAAGTACTGTAAAGTTTAGAATAAGTAACTTTTAATGAATAATAATAACAATACATGTGCTAGTTTGCTCTAAAGAATTTTTTATTGAACTCGATAATAATAAAGTTTATTAAAAGACAAATCATTCCCGTAAAATATTAATTTGAAAAAAAAAACACTAATTTAAATTTTAAGAGGAATAATTATTTGTTAGACAATTCTTATTTCTAACCCAAACTCCGGATTATGGACCCATCATTGATCTCAACTTTGAAACTTGAGATCCATCATGCATGAAGGTAGAAATTGTTTAGAGCATAGGAATATGATTGGTTGCTAAAAAGGAAAGCCACATCATCCGTATGTAGATTTGTAAAAATGATTTCGTGTGACACGTACTGTTGATCATTAATTCATGATTTCGTATTGATGACTGTGCTTGACTCCTTGCTGTTTATGACGTAAACCTAAATTCATTTTTCTTTCTTCTAATTAATCCATCTTGTTTGATTTTTTTTTTTTTTGGGTTTGAGAAAAAAATAGTTTACTTTGAACAAAACATTTTCACAGTATATCTTTATGTATGTATCTTTGTGTATGGATCTCCTAGAGTATTATGTAGCAGTTATGAAGAGATTTAAATCTAGAGAATTATTTTCTAGTTCTTTTTCAGAGGTGTTGCTAGGGGTGGACAACCACCCGCAACCCGAATTAAACCGAGCAGCTTATAGCCTAATTTTTATAACGGTTGGGTCAAAAGTGGGTAGACGGATCCGCGGATAAATAAAAATGAGTTCACGTGGTTTATAACGGGCAGGTTTGGTTAAGATATGTCCAAATCATCTAACTATACTCAGTCCAATAAAAGATAGGCCCAAATCCAGAATCTCATTTAACTAAAACCAAACTCTAATATTTTCAATTCATCATTCTAACTCAAACTCTGACGCTCCATTGTTTCTTCTTCAAAGCCACTACCTCCACCGTTTCTGTTTCAAAGCCACCATCTCCACTGTTTCTGTTTCGAAGCCACCACTTCCACCGTTTCTGTTTCGAATCCACCATCTCTACTGTTTCTATTTCGAAGCCACCACTTCTGTTTCGAAGCCACCACTTCTGTTTCGAAGCCACCATCTCCACCATTTCTATTTCGAAGCCATCACTTCCACCATTTCTATTTCGAAACCACCATCTCCACCGTTTCTATTTTGTAGCCACCACCACCGATTCCTCGTTTGCAAAGCCTCAACCTACCTCCATTATTTTTGTTTCTAACTAAAGAAAAACTTAGCCACCGATTCCGTTGACGGTAACACCCTCTTTCTTTTTTCCTACCTCCATCACAAGAAAAAAAAATGCAATTTGGGCGGGATATTTTTAATGGCTGAATAATTGGCCCAAATTGAATTTATCCATCCGTTTTACCCAAAAACCCACGAACCTGCAACCCGTTCAAACCGAGTCATTGGACAGATTGCATTGGGTCTGTTTCCATCACCCGTAGTTTAGACCGATTGTTGTTTTTGGGCCAAACTCGTCCGAATCGACCCAATGTCCACCCCTAAGTGTTGCATCACTTTAAAAGATTTAAGTTCATAAATATTTTGTTTTACAAAATAAATTGATGCGAGTTGTACTTGGCTAAATTCGATTGGACTAGACTTATTAAAAATTTGATTGCACGAAATTTCATTAAAGTTTCATATATGAACCTTTTGTTTTAACTTTTCTAACTTGAAATTGAGTTAATTTAATTTGTGAAAATTTTTATACGGCTCCAACTACATAATTCAAGTCAAATTTTTTAAATCTTTGACTTTTCAAATCAACAACTTAATTATAGTTAATTGAAAAATGTAAATGAAATATTTAAAAAATTTCATAATTTTAACAAAAAATTTAAATCATTATGCTTCAAATAACAATTAATTATATGTTTGGTTTACATTATCCTCAACTAAATAGAATGATCGAGCAAACAATCTTATCTTAATTAAAAAATTTGTTATCACATACATATTCAACCATATAATTAATGAAAAATATTATTTATATATTATTTATACGATTGAATCAATTTATGAAACATGCAACTGAAATAATATATAATTTAAATTCAACTCATTCAATTAACTATTAAATCATTTGATTCATAAATGGAGTTCAATAATTTAATTGTCAAATCAAATTTTAAACTATATCTAAATTGACTTGGTTGATTGCTAACATTTATAATAATTTTTGTGTGTAGACTAGATTATGAATGAAAGTTATTAAATGATGACATCGAAGGAAGTGACATTAAAGCCATTTTCATTTACCATAATTTAAAATTGAATCCTTAAGACAAAAAAAAAAAAATTAATACCGAAAAGAAGAATATACCAATCGGATTAAGATGATGCTTGTAATAGTTTTAGCACGACGACGTAATCTTATCAAACAATGAATGATAATGACGACGAGCGATGAATGAATAATTATATTCCAATCTATCAACCATCTTCGTTACATTCAATTTCCAATTCCCACTACGATTTACAATCATGATCCTTCCCGCCACACTCTTCCCCTTGCTATTATTACTCATCCTTAGCTCCAATCTTGTCCAATCAAAACCCACCATCAACGTAACCCCAACAACCCTAACCAAATCCGGCGACACCGTCGAAATACGGTGGTCAGGTATCGAATCACCATCAGACCTAGACTGGGTAGGAATCTACTCTCCACCAACTTCCTCCCACGACAATTTCATCGGATACCTCTTCCTCTCAAAATCTCCAACATGGCAATCCGGTTCAGGCTCCCTTTCCCTCCCTCTCGTCAACCTCCGATCCAACTACTCCTTCCGAATATTCCGTTGGACTCGATCCGAAATCAACCCTAAACGTCAAGACCATGACCACAACCCCTTACCGCAAACGCGTAACCTCCTTGGTTTTTCTCAAGAGGTTTCGTTCGCTTCGGGTCGGGGACCCGATCAGATCCATTTGGCGTTTTCAGATCAAGAGGATGCGATGCGGGTTATGTATGTGACGTGGGAACCGAAGGAGAGTTATGTTAAGTACGGGGAGAGAGAGGAGAAGATGGAAGGTTTGGTTGTCGCACGTGCGAAGAGGTATGAGAGGGAGCACATGTGTGATGCCCCTGCTAATCAAAGCGTAGGTTGGAGGGATCCTGGTTATATACACGATGCTTTGATCACTGGTTTGGATAAAGGAAAGAGATACTATTACAAGGTTTTCTTCTATTTCTTCTTTTTATTCAGTTTTAGTATTACTTTACTATTACCGGTACTCTTCCGTTTTCTATGTCAAATGATTCCCGTGACATTACTTTTTAGGTTTTGTTTTTTATAAGCTTTTTTTGTATCTTGTTTTTTAGTTTGATAATAGTGTATTGATTTTTATTGAATTGATGTTGGTTATAAGTTAGTTGCATGCAAAGTGGTATATGTTTGAGGGATACTTCTACAATGTACCACTTTGAAAGATAGTCCACCGTAGTGACATTTGAAAATCGCTTTAAATTCCAACAACAACATATGTTGTCTTGCTGAAGTACAAACTCACGGTACTTTGTGTCCTTACGATTGAGTCAATAACTTGATTGGCGCTGGTTCAATAAAGACAAGGGAAAACAAACATGTGTGGCTCCTAACTTAACTCATCTTTGTTTTTCCTTGTTTTTGTCGAATTGACAATGATCACGTCATTGGGACAATGAGGTCAATGAGCTTATATTTTCCTAGGGTGTCATTGATAGCCGTCAGGGTTTCAAGTGATTTGTTTTTCCTTGTTTTTGTCGAATTGACAATGATCACGTCATTGAGACAATGAGGTCAATGAGCTTATATTTTCCTAGGGTGTCATTGATAGCCGTCAGGGTTTCAAGTGATTTTTAAGAATTGCTCTAGTCTACTGTAGACCACCTTGTTAGGTGGTCAACTTTAGATTACGCCTTTGTATGAATATATGCATTCATGTTAGGGTGACTTGAACAAATTTGAGGCTAATAGTCACATATACAGGTAAAAGCTCCAAATCACAACTTTAAGTTATAATCTATTATGGAGACAAAACCTATGTTAATGGAAAATACTCAAATATGTCAAAAAATTGTTTAGTGAGTATAAAGATTTGTATTTTGCTGAGGTCTTAAAATCTGATTTATTTAATCACTTAGTATATGGTAACTAGAAACTTAATTTAGATTGTGATGTTTTCTGTGTGCCAGGTTGGAAATGATAATGGAGGTTGGAGTGCAACTCATAGCTTTGTGTCGAGGAATAATGATTCGAATGAAACAATAGCTTTTCTTTTTGGTGACATGGGAACAGCTACACCATACAACACATTTTTGCGTACACAAGATGAAAGCATATCAACCATGAAGTGGATCCTTCGTGATGTTGAAGCTCTAGGAGACAAGCCTTCCTTTGTGTCACACATTGGAGACATTAGTTATGCAAGAGGTTATGCATGGTTGTGGGACCATTTTTTCGCGCAGATTGAACCTGTTGCAACCAAAGTGGCATACCATGTATGCATCGGCAACCATGAGTATGACTGGCCTTTACAGCCATGGAAACCTGATTGGGCTAATTATGGAAAAGATGGGGGTGGTGAGTGTGGTGTACCCTACAGTTTAAGGTTCAACATGCCTGGAAACTCTTCAGAACCCACTGGAACTGTAGCTCCAGCAACTCGAAATCTGTATTACTCATTTGATATGGGAGTAGTACATTTTGTGTATATATCCACAGAGACCAATTTCCTTCCTGGGAGCAACCAGTATAACTTCTTAAAGCATGATTTGGAATCAGTTGACAGGAACAAGACTCCTTTTGTAGTAGTCCAAGGGCACCGCCCCATGTACACAACAAGCAATGAAATTAGGGATGCAAAATTAAGAGGAAAAATGCTTGAGCACCTGGAACCTCTATTGGTGAATAACAATGTCACCCTTGCCCTTTGGGGTCATGTTCATAGATATGAGAAATTCTGTCCTCTGAATAACTACACTTGCGGAAATAGTGTGGGCCGGAAAGCAGGGGATAAAGAAGGATATACTGTTCATCTTGTGATTGGCATGGCAGGGCAAGACTGGCAACCCATCTGGGAACCAAGACTGGATCATCCTGATGACCCAATCTTTCCACAACCTACACGATCTCTGTACCGTGCGGGTGAGTTTGGATACATTAGACTGGTGGCTACAAAGCAAAAGCTCGTGATTTCTTATGTTGGAAACCATGATGGTCAGGTGCACGACACAATGGAAATTTTGAGATCTGGAGAAGTTGTCAATGGTAATGGCAATGGTGGTATTGATAGTGCTAAACATGAAGTTCAGATTGAAGAATCCACATTGTCGTGGTATGTCCAGGGAGGAAGTGTTTTGGTGCTTGGGGCCTTTATGGGCTACATTCTTGGTTTCATTTCACGTGCCAGGAAGCAACCTGAGTCTAGGAGTGGTTTTACTCCCTTGAAGACCGAGGAAACATGATTAGTTTATTACAGTTTACCTCTTTTTTATATAGGGGGACGGCGAAGGTTAGGAATTTAGTATCACTGCTATTTGTTTGATAAAAACACCCGAGTTGCAACCTGATATACTTGTATACTTGGGGACTTATGTTTGTACATATTGTAATTTTTCTCTCTGCACTGTGCCATTTAAGGCATCCCTACAAGCTCTTGTCTAATATTCAATTTAAATGATGTATGTATGAGAAAGCATACTACTAAAACCAAAGAATGTGCTAGATTTAGGCTACCAATGTAAGTAATGATTGAAATATACAAATTTCTTTCCCCCATTTATTTCATATTTTGTGCATAAGAGATGATCTCTGAATGCTGCAGCTGTGCAAACCCCAAGACCTGTTCAAAAATTTGACGTCATCCTGAATAGGGAAGGGAATGAATACAGATAATATTAAAGTTCTCAATTTTGTATGCCAATTTTGAAAATGAGAGAACATTTTGACGTCAATTGATCCATGATGCCGGCTCTACTTAGTGGGATAAGGTTTGATTGTTATTGGTGTTGTTGTTTTGTGATACATATATTTGGTGTGGATATCTTTTTCCCCCAATCAATCAACACTCAAGCAAGCCTCCAGCTTCAGTTAACAGTGACAACATGGTTACATATAATTCATTAACTATTGCAGCGAGCCATCTCCTGTTTCTCATGTCTCTGATTGCAAGCCAGGATCCAGGGATAAGAAAAGAAAGCAGCAGCATTATTTTTCAACCCAAGTGGCCATAGTAGGACAATAGTCCTCCAGCATGACAGTATCAGTACGTGGACCAAATGTAAAACAAAAAATACAAACGAGCAAGACAGAAATATTGGAGGGGTGATTTGGTCATTAACTATTTTGGCTCGTGATTAATATGATATGGGAGCATCCTCTCCAAATACCAAGATATATTCAGTATTCAATAATAATAAAGATAAGACACAGACTTTCTCTTTCACTCATTCTTTTTTCTTCATCAGAAGTCAAAATAACATAACAGTATTTCTGTTCTGCGTGTTTTTGCTACTTCCTTTAACACAAATACATATTCAACAAGGAAAGCCTTGCAGCAATGTCTGCACTACCCTTCTCAACAACCTGCATGCATTCCAACTCACCGTTACAGCCCCATTCCAAATCAAGCTTCACAGGCTTCAGTCAAAGAAACCATATTTGGCAGTTGTTTCTCAGCACAAAGTCAAATTCCAGAAAAGCAATAACAAAGCTCTGTTTGAAGAATGTTGCCAGTGACAAAATGGAGGAGCTGAAAGAACCACTCACTGAACAAGGTTGCTAGCTGGCAATTTCTCTCACTTTGTAACTCTTTTCTTCACTCTGCTTCTTTACATTCTACTAAATATTATTTAGGAAATTCATGTTTATAATTTAGATAGTTATAGTGACAAAAGCTCATAATATATTGACTTATTTATTATTTTAAGTAAACAAAACTAGAAACACATTAATCAATATCATAGCCAATATAGCAGTGTCCTCTTGAAGTTATAAGGATATTCTAGATTTTCTCCCCATCTTTATGTTCCATCAACACTAAAGTCCAAGAATTATGAGTATTATTATAGCTCTACAATATTGTTTTTTTTTCTTTTGCAAATATGGTCCTAAAGATTAATTCTTAATTGATTAACACTTGCAGGCACTTCAAATGAATTTTTACCAGACTCTGTATCTGTAGCTTCAAGCATCAAATATCATTCTGAGTTCACCACATCTTTTTCTCCTGAGAAGTTTAAGCCCAGTAATGCTTTCTTTGCCACTGCAGAGAGTGTCCGTGATTCTCTCATCATAAACTGGAATGCAACATATGAATTTTATGAGAGGATTAATGTTAAGCAAGCTTATTATATGTCTATGGAGTATCTACAGGTTCATATTGGGTTTCCTTTATGAAACACGGGTCATTTTCATTGCAAATGATTATTAATTTTCATTACCACCTTTTTTCCAAATTGTGCATGAAGGGTAGGGCATTGTTAAATGCAATTGGGAATTTACAACTCTCAGGTCCTTATGCTGAGGCTCTCAGAAATCTGGGTTACAATTTAGAGGATGTGGCTAATCAGGTTTTTTCCTATTATCGATCTCCTTTATTGTCCTATTTCTGCTTTTGATAGAAATTACTAAGCGATTTAAGTCTTGTTACCATTTTTTTATAAATTAGTCCTCCTGGTAGCTTCTAAAATTAAGTTGAGCAGGACTAATCCCTTTCTTGACAACAAAGATTAGGTTCACGTTTGACCCAAGAGTGTTACTTTTTTACTTTAAAAAAAAGATATAGTTAGGCAACAATCAAGCAAGTTTAAAAGTAAAATGTATTAATCTTGTGTGGAAACATACTGATAAAGGACCAAGAAAAACTACAGAAGAACAACAAAGCCTTCAGGAATGATAGTTGTATGGATATATTGCAAATAATTAATCAGAGCTTATTTTAAAAGCAAGCTCACGTACAATCTACAGGAGCCAGATGCAGCCCTTGGGAATGGAGGATTAGGTCGGCTTGCTTCTTGCTTTTTAGACTCTTTGGCAACGCTGAATTACCCTGCATGGGGATATGGACTTAGATACAAGTATGGTTTATTTAAACAGCGTATAACAAAAGACGGCCAGGAGGAAGTTGCTGAAAACTGGCTTGAGGTATTATTTATAAGGATATTCAATAGTTATTATCGGGTTGAAGCCAATTTTTAATTTTTCTAACTTCTATCACTCTTTTTGGAAGCTTTGCAAGTTCTTCTGCAGAGAGATTCACTGACTGATGTCTCTTTGTAGATGGGAAATCCCTGGGAAGTTCGGAGAAACGATGTCACTTATCCAGTTAGATTCTATGGAAAAGTTATTTCAGGGTCAAATGGAAGTAAACAATGGACTGGAGGAGAAAATATATTGGCTGTTGCTTATGATGTTCCAATACCTGGATACAAAACTAGAACCACCATAAACTTGCGATTGTGGTCCACTAAAGTTTCAACTGAAGAATTTGATTTGCATGCTTTCAATACTGGGGATCATGCCAAAGCATACGCCGCCATGAAGAATGCAGAGAAGGTCTGGAATTTCTTTGTGATTCATACATCTGCATCTAAGTTCAGTGTCTTCCTCTAAACTTTCAAAGCAAACTCTGAAAGATTCTAAATCATCAGCAAAGTTTCTCAGTATTCACAGAAACTAAAGTTTAGTTGACTTTCTTCATGAATAATTTGTGATGCTCATTTTTTTCCTTTCAATGTTTGATGTTATCAGATCTGTTACATTCTATACCCTGGGGATGAATCAATAGAAGGAAAGACTCTAAGACTAAAGCAACAATATACATTATGCTCAGCCTCTCTGCAGGATATTATTGCGCGCTTTGAAAAGAGATCAGGAAAGACAGTAAATTGGGACACCCTCCCAGATAAAGTGGTGGTGCAAATGAATGATACTCACCCAACACTCTGCATTCCTGAGCTGATTAGGATATTAACAGATGTGAAGGGTTTAAGCTGGGAGAAAGCTTGGGATATTACTAAAAGGTGATTTTTTTCAAAATTTACAGCTTCCACAGTAGAATTGCTAAATTTGATCTTTGCACTTAGTCTGATATGATCCCTCTTTTAATGGTTCTTCTGTCAGAACGGTTGCTTACACAAACCACACAGTTCTACCAGAGGCACTAGAGAGGTGGAATTTAGCACTTCTGCAGGATTTGCTTCCCCAACACGTAGAAATTATCAGAAAGATAGATGAGGAGGTAATGTTGTAAAACTTATGTCGCTTTGGTGTTCAAATTGTTCTTAATTCATCTGCTCATCTACATGATCTTCTTTGTGAAATCTAATGTCTTGTATCTTTGTTTTGTAAATCAGTTCATACATGAAATTATTTCTGAGTATGGGACAGATGATCTTAACTTGCTGCAAGAAAAGCTTAAAAAGATGAGAATACTAGAAAATTTCGAGTTGCCTGATTCAGTGGTTGAGCTGCTTAATAATACTAGAAAAGCTGTTGATCCTGTTGAGGACATTGATGTTAATGATAATGATATAAAGGCATCAGACAAGAAAGATGATGATGAAGAAGAAGATGATGAAAAAGAAGTGAAGGAAGAGGAACAAGACGACGATGATGGTGAAGATGCTGTTGTAGAGAACAAAATAGAAAAGACATTTGAAGTTGATCCAAAACTGCCAATGATGGTTCGCATGGCTAACCTATGTGTTGTTGGTGGATTTTCTGTGAATGGAGTAGCTGAAATTCACAGTGAGATTGTAAAAGAGGAAGTTTTTAATGAATTTTACAAGGTACCAAAACCAGCAGATTCTTTCTCTGTTGTATGAACAATTATTTCTTGGGTGGTATATACACATCAATAAAATAAGATACTCATTACATTTCTCTGTCATTGATTTGACAGTTTTGGCCTGAGAAGTTCAGCAATAAAACAAATGGAGTGACACCTAGAAGATGGATTCGTTTCTGTAATCCCGATCTGAGTAAAATCATAACCAAATGGATTGGAACAGAAGACTGGGTAACAGATCTTGAGAAATTGGCTATACTTCGCAAGGTAAATTAATTAATCCAAGCATTGTGAATGATATTTGAATTAAATAATTTCTATGCAACAACTTCTTACTGTTGGCTAATGAATATATATATATATACATGACTCTAGTCACATTGTAGCTTCAAAATGGCAACAAGCATTATAGGTGATTGATACCTCCTTAGTTGAATGTCACTTCTCAAATCTTTTATGCACAAATTCTATATGTTTTTTTGTTCCTATATTTTTTTTTCTCAAGGACAAATTTTTCGAACAGTTTGCAGATAATGATGATCTACAATTAGAGTGGATGGAAGCAAAACGAAGAAACAAGATTAAGGTTGCATCATTTATCAAAGAGAAAACCGGCTATGTTGTTAGTCCAAATGCAATGTTTGATGTACAGGTTTGTTTTTTTAGTTCAAGAACTTCATTTCTTTCTTTTCCCGATTTAGTTAACATTTGAATAATAACAATTCTGTAAACGTTTCATCAACCCTTTATGACGGGTTCTTACATACTATATTATCCAGTCAATTATCTAAGTTTTGTTTTTATTTTTGTCTAACTGCACAAGTTCAATTTCTGTGCCATATTTTATATTTACATTGGCTAAATGTAATATTTTTCCACAAACACATAGGTAACTATTAACAAAAATGAAATAAACCACTTAACTGGATATAGACTACACCTCCAACTTGTTACGTAAAACCAAGATCCAATAAATGACAGCTGAATAGATAAATGGCTAACATGAAATCATACTTGGGAAAATGGGACAAGTACAGCCATTAAAATTCCAATTGCATGTTGTTTTTACACACTCAATTCATGGTTAATTATATATGACATATCAATGTTCAGGTGAAACGTATCCATGAATACAAGCGGCAGTTACTGAATATCATGGGAATTGTTTATCGCTACAAACAAATCAAAGAATTGAGTGCTGAGGAAAGAAAACAGATGTTTGTTCCTCGGGTTTGTATTTTTGGTGGGAAAGCATTTGCGACATATGTTCAAGCCAAAAGGATTGTAAAATTCATCACAGATGTAGGAGCTACAATTAATCATGATCCACAGATTGGAGATCTTTTGAAGGTATGAATAAAATTTGGGTGATTACTGATTGATAACTAAACACATTGTAGTCGTTCCAAAAATTTGGTTGTCTATGCTTTTAAAGGTGTTAGAATAAAAAACCATATGCTTTATCTCAAGAGGCACTTTGAAAACTGCTTTTCCAAGATCAGATTCCATTAGTTAAATAAATGAATATCTCAGCAAAAATGGACTGAAGAAATTAACTGATTTATGCGACTTATCATACATAACAAAACGATGCCTCACCTGCAGCAAAAATTTAAAACTATAGGATGTTAGCTGATAATTTTGAGGTGGTTGGTTCACTCAGGAAAAGCGGATAAAGGGTGTTAAACTAGTATCTTTTTCTACTTAGTCTTAAGACAAATCTTAGTCATTGTCTTAATCTGCAGGTTGTATTTGTTCCTGATTACAATGTCAGTGTTGCTGAAATGCTAATTCCTGGAAGTGAGTTGTCCCAGCACATCAGGTATAGATAAATATTTTTTTAAAAACAAATATTTTAGATTTGGTTTACAATCAATGTTTACAGTTTTTGTTCCTGACTTCTCTTTTTGTGTGTATTTAGCACAGCTGGTATGGAGGCCAGTGGAACAAGCAACATGAAATTTGCAATGAATGGATGTGTACAAATTGGAACTCTTGATGGGGCTAACGTTGAAATAAGAGAAGAAGTTGGAGAAGAAAACTTCTTTCTTTTTGGTGCACGGGCTCAAGAAATTGCAGGGCTAAGGAAAGAAAGAGCAGAGGGAAAGGTAAGTTTTAAAAGCAATCTGAATAAGTTATTCGATGCAATATTTCCTTTTCCTTCTTGTTTTTGTTACGCACACTTCGATTTTTCATATCAGTGAAAATAGAAATTGCATTAAGCAACCCCAAAACCTCATCCTCATGTCCTATCAGCTTGAGCTGGTGAAAAGCTTAGACAAAGTGTATTATCTAATAGTTGAAGAGTCAATAAAATTTTGGCTGCTGTAGATCCTTTACGGCATTGTTAGTTAAGTCAAAGCCAACGGAGTTATACATCATAACCTCAATATTATGTGATCTGTTGTATAATATATGCAGTTTGTACCAGACCCATGGTTTGAAGAAGTGAAGGCATATGTTAGAAGTGGTGTTTTTGGCACCTACAACTATGACGAGTTGATGGGATCTTTGGAAGGGAATGAAGGCTATGGTCGTGCTGATTATTTCCTTGTTGGCAAGGACTTCCCTAGCTACTTGAAGTGTCAAGAAGAAGTTGATAAGGCATATCGTGATATAAAAGTAAGTAACAGCAATTCATGAACAAAACATGAATTTTCGCCTATTACCTTGTTGAATTTATAATGAAGATTAAAGCCTACAAGCTTTGCACAAGTTTTGTTATCATGAATTTCTCGTGCACAGTATATTCATACTTATGCATCATGTTTTAACCTCTCCATCTGCCAAGTGTTAAGTTCACTTGTAATTGAAATTAGCAAATAGCAATCATTTGGCACGTTTCTAAATTTTAATACATACTACTTAATGCATAGTTATTTATGCAAGTAGTTATATAAGCCATGTCATATGGCTAATTTAGCAATCTAAAAAAATTCATTGATGTGTTGGTGCAGAAATGGACAAGAATGTCAATCTTGAACACTGCCGGTTCGTATAAATTCAGCAGTGACAGGACTATTCATGAATATGCTAGAGATATATGGAAAATTGAGCCAGTTGTATTATCTTGAAAAGTTATAAATGCTTTGGTATAAGGAATATTCACCTTGTTCCGTATTATCTTGAAAAGTTATACATGCTTTGGTATAAGGAATATTCAACTTGTTCCTTCTCTCAGAATGAAGTTCACAAAGGCTTGAAAACTGTGGGCGGATATAGTTCTCTTGAATCACCAAGATAGTTTGAAAAAATATATTTGAACATATGTTGTGTTAACAGAATTATTTTATACGTAAAAGAAAGTAATAATTTCTTCATAGAATTGATAAGTCAAAAGTTATAAACATTGAGGCAGGCACAGTTGAATATGGAAGGTGGCTATAAAATACAAATACGCAAAGGAAATTAACATTACGTCACTGCTTGCAACTTCACTACAAATATGTATGGAGTCTTAATTCTGCTCCACTTACATTATTTCCCTGTTTTGCACATATACACATTGCATGTATTCAAAACTGCATGTTGTCTTGCAATCGGAACATTTGTAGCCATTCGATTGAGATTAGACGACCTTGATTTTAAAATAAGTTTTTTAAATTTATAAAAAACATAAAATTTGTTAGAAATCTGAGCCGTTCGATCTTAGTCGGACAGTCACAAATGTACCAACTACAAAAGTACATACAATTCATATATGTTTTGTGCAACCCCTTTAGGCAATGTAATTGTTAAAAGAGTAAATAAAGGAAATAACACTTGGAAGTTAAAGTCTATACAGACACATGTAATAAAATATTATTTACTTTTTTATGAGGAAAAAATATTATTTACGTAAGTTCATAGATACGATGTAGCACATTATTTAAAGGGTTGCAATTGCATGGTAAACTATAGCTAGAAGAAGCATCAAAAGACACCTAAAAGTTTCATAGAGGATAGTTCATCATGGGAAAGAACAATGTTGGAGATGAAGTTCAGAACAAACAGGTTATATTAAGGGACTATGTTACTGGCTACCCACGAGAAGATGACCTATACATAAGTACAAGTAAGATAAAACTTGAGGTTCCTCAAGGATCAAACGCTGTTTTGGTGAAGAATCTGTACCTTTCTTGTGATCCAACCATGCAATTCCGCATGAGAAAAGCTGAATATCGTCTTTCTGGATATTACTATTATGTCCCTGGCTCTGTAAGTATTGTCTTAAATACGGATGTCACAAAATCGATTACAAATGTGTATACTTTTGTGTCATGTCTGGATGTCCTCAAGTAGAATTCATTTTACCTTCAAAGTTGATTCTCACTTCAAGTTAGAATTAAAAAAAAACAACTCTACAATTGTTTTTTAGCGTCAAATTTATTGTTCGACTTACTTTTACACAGATATATTCAAATATAAATCACTTTATATTCAACTCATTTTTAAGCAAAATCAATTTTACAAAAGTTACTTTTTAATGAATCTATTTTTATCATCTTAAAACCAAACATACAGAGAATAAAAATGATATGGAACTATGAAAGTAAACTATTCACCACAGTCCTTTATGTGAAATGTTGGACTCTAAAACTTAGCATATATTTACCCAAAAAAAAAATTATTAAATATTTTATTTTTTGATGAATTATTTTAGTGCTACACAAACACTTGAACTTTGTTACGAGCGGTTGGATGAGATGATTTGTGACTCTTCTAACTTAACCAGAGGTTTTGGGTTTGAATCCATCCTTAAGAATGCACCAGCACTAAAGATTTTTTAGAAAGAATTTTGTCGTCCATTATGGTTCTACTTAGTTTGAGCGATTAGTCTTTGCAGTTGTGCATGGAGGATACCCGACTTATACACCACATTGAACTTCGTTTTACTTGTTTCTTTTGGTTTTAACTTTGCAGCCTATAAATGGATTTGGAGTGGCTAAAGTATTGGATTCAGGTCATCCTAGCTTCAGTGCAGGTGACTTGGTTTGGGGAACAACCTTTTGGGAAGAATATAGTCTAATTCAAAATCCAGAAAAACTCTACAAAATCCACCATACTGATGTGCCTCTTTCCTATTACACTGGAATTCTTGGTAATTCAAGAGTCTTCTAAACATATTTTGTTATGCTCTTTTTGATTAGTTTGTGATATTTCTTCTTTTTTTCTATTTCAATAGGCATGCCTGGTATTACTGCATATGCTGGTATCTTTGAAGTTGGTTGTGTAAAGAAAGGAGAATGTGTTTTCATCTCAGCAGCGTCCGGTGCTGTCGGTCAGCTCACCGGACAATTTGCTAAATTGTTGGGTTGTTATGTTGTTGGAAGTGCTGGTAGTCAAGAGAAAGTAAAGTTTCTAAACATCACATTTTGTATAGAATTTCATCATCATTAGTTGTTAGTTAGTGTCAGCTTTTGCTTGATGCATCCTTGTTTGTTTTACAGGTTGATCTTTTAAAGAACAAGCTTGGGTTTGATGATGCTTTTAATTACAAGGAAGAGGTTGATTTGGATGCAGCTTTGAAAAGGTAAGTTCACATTATATTATAGGGGGCTAGAAATATTA
Source organism: Cicer bijugum (assembly GCA_037974875.1). Classification (NCBI taxonomy): domain Eukaryota; kingdom Viridiplantae; phylum Streptophyta; class Magnoliopsida; order Fabales; family Fabaceae; genus Cicer; species Cicer bijugum. Next base: position 3,381,621 of record JBBPBT010000938.1, on the reverse strand, counting down.
GTCACTATTAACACTTAACATGTTAGCTCAAGCCTTGTCAATGCATAAATATCGGAGAGATCTTTAAGACATATGTTTTGTATAAGTACCTTCATTATTTATTATTTATATGATGTTCAACATTTTTATGTACATGATCATTATTTTTATCTTTACGATGAAATGTTAGGAAGAATCACCCGAACAAATCTTTAGGAAGTCCCATAAAGATTTTCTTGGAGCTTTTAACTCTTAGATGAACCATTAAATTTCCTTTATATTTTGTGTCATTAGGTACTTCCCTGAAGGCATTGATTTCTACTTTGAACAAGTAGGAGGTAAAATGTTAGATGCAGTGCTCCTAAATATGAAGGACCATGGTCGTATAGCTATATGTGGAATGATTTCACAGTACAATCTTCCTCATCCTGAAGCTCTAGAGAATTTGTTGCATATTGCATTCAGGAGACTAACCATAAAAGGATTTAGTCAAAGAGATCATTATCATCTCTATCCAAAGCTGTTAGAGACTGTGTTGCCTTACATTAGGGAACACAAACTTGTCTATGTTGAAGACATTGTTGAAGGACTTGAAAATGGCCCAGCAGCACTTGTTGGACTTTTCAGTGGTCGCAACTTTGGAAAACAGTTAGTTAAAGTTGCTAGCGAATGATCATTCAAATTATGTGACATGTTTATTCATAGGAATATGTATTACAATAAGAAGAGTTTGATGAATGGACTTTCTATTTTTGGTCTAGGACTAATAAACCAAGGTGTATGTACTTGTAATGTCATACTACCTCCGTAGTTTTATATAATATCTTATTTTAAAATTTTAAGAAACTGTGTTGAAAAATAATTTTCAACATCAAATATATTATTGAATTAAGTCGTGGACTACGTTGTTTTCTTTAAGAAGTTTCGCAAAATTATTTAAAATTATACAAAATATATTATCAACCAAAAAGTCTTTAAAATAAAATTATTTAATTAATGCGTTTCTCATAATATTTTTTCTTTTTATAATTAAAAAACATAAATCATAATAAAAAAAATGAATAATATTAAATATATGGAAATTAATAACTTCTAACTATTTCAATGTTCGCTCAAAATTTTATATGTCTTAAATTTTCTTGCTTATAATTTTTTTGCAACCCACTCTTAAAGTTTTTGT
>JBBPBT010000938.1:3359459-3375209 GCA_037974875.1 Cicer bijugum | reverse complement strand
CAATTTGAACAAAACTAATAATATAGGAGTTTCACATGTTTTTTCTTCTGCATTAATAGTAGGAGATAATTTTGTTAAACTAATAATTAATACTATTTTAAATATTGAAAACAAAAAATAAAAAGGAACAAATATGTTCTAAAAATAACACTTAAAAAGAATAGAATAACTACTTTTATACCATTTAATATTATTACTCTTAATTTATTCTCCATTTAATTCAAAAATATTTAATATAAATATTTAACGTTAAAAATAAACAATTAAATAAATCAAACTTAGAATTTACATAAAATATAAAAAATTAATTGTCCTGAATTGATTAATAACTGTGAAAAGTAATTTATAACAGTAATTAGAGGGAATACTCAACAAGTGAACATGCCTATATCAACATCAATATATATGGAAACCGTTACAATAAATGAAATCAACTATTAATTTTTTGATAGAAATGGAATCAACTCTTTCGTCACAAACAAACTTACTATTTTTTTCATTGTTTCCCGTCGGTTGTGAAAAACAATTTGTAATTCTTTCTGTATAGATGAGCCGGCCAGATCATTCTACACAAATACTGTTCACATTTTTGTCATTGTTACAACTTTGAATGGAGACACAAAATTTGTTTACTTTTATATATCATGACCCTAAACCACTCAATCCATATTTCAACTCACCAAGCAATCCAATTATCTACAAGTATAGGGTTGGATCATACTAGATTGGATTTGGCCAAAATCAAAATTCAAATTTAAAATACATGACACTATGATTTAGTTCTAATAGATAAATCGTCAATTTCAATTCTAAGTTAAATTGTGTCAAACAGTTCATTTTTTAATTAGGTTAATATTGAAATATTCAAATTCTGATTTTATTTTTAAAATTTGATTGTGAAAGATAAATCATATGTTGTTTCTTAAAAATTGACTAGACTTTATTATTATTTTCTTCCAAAAACATAGTGTACAATAAATCATCAAATATGTAATTTATTTTCACTGTTTTTCATCATAAAAGGAAATCGTGTTTCCCTGTAGAGATATATTTTATCGTCATTGTTTTGAGAGTGTGTGTGATACTAATTTTGTAGGGGGAGCTACATGTATATCTCACACCGTGTTTTATGCTTTGTATTATATGGTTGAACTATTTATAACAAATGCCAAACTATTATAAAAAAAAGAATGGCTCATAATTTATGGATCACATGAGTTTACATGGAATGACTCAAACCGTTTTCTTAGGTTCATCGAGGTCATTTTATTAGATTCGTCCAATCAGATAATTTTGGCCATTAATTTGACATTGGGTAGTTCACATCTCCACTTCATCAAATCTATCTACTTTTAAATACATCTCTAAATATAAATCTTCAATTTATATCTAACAAATCAGATTTGTAACTATATTATGCATAGAATCTGTTTCCTTCACCAAGCCGTCTCTAGAAGTCGGTCTAGAGTATTGCATAATATATAGTTACTCTCTTTAAAATGAAATAGAGGTAAAAGTTATAATTGAAACACTAATATATTTAGTTAAAAATTTAATTTAAATATATCAAATTTTCAAATCTAATTTTTATTACATTATATCAGTTTTACGGCTTTAGTCTTTAGTGTATATACTATATATTCTATTTCTTTGTTCAACAATTATCGATTCATTTGTAAAATATTTTTTTTCAAAATAAATAATTAATTTTATAATTAATATTATTTACATTTTTTTATACAATATATTTCATTGTTTATTTATGATATTAACAATACATAAATACTTAATAAAAATAGTATTGTATCTTTTATTTATATAATATATTTTCTTTAAAATGTGAAATAATAAAATGACTCAATTTCTATTGGACTATTTCACACACACTTGTAATGTTAACATTTTGTTATTCTTTGTAACTCCTAGTAAGGGTCTTCTTCTCTTAGTTCCCATTTCTCCCATTTTCTTCTTTTCTATGTATTGTTAAGAGAAATATCTGTTTCCACTTGTCATTTTCTTCTTCTATTTCAAATTCCACATTACAAGGAAAGAAAACCATTATGAGTACACGACTAGACTAGATAATGGTATTGGTAGACCCAATTAAAACTTGTCTTATGTCATAGTAGCTTTTAGACGAGGCTGCACAATTTTTTCAAATCAAGATCATATAGTTGATCTCGTTTATGACAAAAATTAAGCTTAAAATTTTAAACAAAGTTGTATCATTTAGTATTGTTGTTTGTGTTTTAATTACTATATATACTTCTAATTCAAATTTGAATTAGTATTAGTTTAGATTAAATTCAAATTATTCAAATTATAATTAGTACTAATTTAATTAATAATAACTTCTCCTTTCTGCAATTTTTTTAGAAAAGATTGTATCAAATTTGATTTGATTTAAAATTAAAATTATGATTAAATTGAATTATTTAATTATGTAAATAAATAAAAACACTAGATATGCTGGGATAAAAAATAGTTGTAAGTGGTCTCAAAATTTAATTACAGTAGTAATAAATCTTTTTGCAATCCTCGTATGAGAGCATTATCTGAATGTAATGATTCCACAGACCTTACAGTTTTGTTGATAAGTGCATGAAGATTGTGTGTTGAGCCCCACATGAGTATAATACAAGTGTGGTCCTCTCATACACACCAACCGGTGAAAAAAGAATTGAATAGGCAACACCACAAATAGTAATTGGCATGAAGGAAAAAAGCATACAAATTCTTCTACTATTAGAACTACGTGTTAGACACGTACACATGCTGCAATTATATGCTTATTTTGCTTACCTTAACTGCTAGGCGACCTTACAACCACCTCAACCCACTATTTTATCTTCAATTATTAATTCAAATTTAAAGCCTAATTTGCTCATACTTATTCAAATTAATTACCCTTCATTAACATTTCATATAGATATAGATATGGATCAGATCACATTAGTCTCTTCTACTTTATCTAAATTTTTTTAAATGATTATGTTGGTATGTTAATATTATGTGAGAGGTGAAAATCTATAAGAATGCATTCAAATTCAAGAGACTCGTCTTTGCTGTTAAAGAATTTAAAAGTTGAAATTTTATATTGAAAAATAATAATTTTTATATATTTTTTTTAATATGTTCACTTTAAAAAAATCATGCTAACAATTATATATACTGCATTTTCAATTTTATATTTCTATATTTAAATTACTATGGCACTTGTTAGAAAAAAAATGAGGTCTAGTCAAATCTTAAATTAAAGAATAATAATGAAATTCCAAACAAAACATAACAGTTTGCTCTTAGGCGCCGCACATATCACGGGAATGATGGATTGACCAAATAACTGAATTTTATGTTAAGAGATGCACATAGCAAAGTTGGACCAAAAAACAAAAATGCTTATTTGTAACTTCAAAAGAAAATCACACTTTTATTCAACCTTCGAATTGCCTCTTCCACCACTACGGACTCTATTATTAATTTACAAAGCAATGAAAAGTTAATAATAACCATTGAAACTTGAGTGTTGAATTAGTCATTTTCTCATTATCACGTGTCCCAAAAGGCTAGCTAGTCACGCATTGCAAAGAGGAACTAACTTCATCTTCAATATGAAGCACTAGTATACTTTATACTTTATAGTAGTTAATCATTTAATTGATTTCTTCAAATATTAAAAAATCACCCAAAAATAAAAACATGTAAATACAGACATTTGGAATATTGATTGAATCAATGAAGGGTGTAAAACAAAAATCTCTAATGAAAAAACTACCAAATTGTCATGTTCCATTATTAACAACAAAGTAATTAAAAACACTATTTCCTACAAAATAAAAGATATACTAAACCATTAAAGAACACAAAATATAAATCATTTTACCCACATGGCTGGCTGTACATTGCAATTGCTTTCATCATATGGGATAATGACAACAACAAAAAAATCTTAAAATTCGAAATATTCATCAAGGTACCTCAGTAGAAGATGCTTCAAAATCATGTAAAAATAAAAAATAAAAATAAAAAAACAAAAACAAAAATACCCTTTTCTTTATTCATCAATAGGAGCAGGTAGATTAAGATCAATCAAGCATGGAGCACCTTGTTTAATCACCAAAGTGTTCTCTTCAGATCCTCCAACAAAATGTGATCTTTTATGTCCTCCTAATGCTTGTCCTGACCTGAAAATTTTGTAGCAAATTGGACACTCATATTCTTTGCTCTTCTTTGACTTCAACTTCTTCTTACCTTTGCTTGGTTTCTTTCTTTTCAAAGCTTTATTGTTATGATGAGACTTTGCAGCAGTAAATGAATCACTTTCTGAACTGTTTTCATCACTCTCTTCACTTGTTGAATAATCATAACAATCATTGTCTTTTTTTTCACTATTAAAACACTCATATTTCCAACTTTTTCTACCATTCTCATTGGTTTTTTCTTTGTTTTTCAAACCAAATCCTTCTTCATAGTTATCTTTCTTTCTTGAATCAATTTTTCTTGCTGTACTTTCATTTTTCTTAACACTATGATCTAAATCCTTCACCCCTGATTTCTTAAACATAGTTACATTGCATTTGCTTCTTCTGAAATCATCAAATCCAGATTTTTCTTCTTCCACTTTTGGCCTCTTGAATTCACAGTTGGAAGCATTGGATGATTCCAAAAATTTGATCTTTGAACCATATCTAAAATTCCTTGAATCTGAATCATTGGAAACACCGATTCCAACAACAGACTTTAACTTCATATCCTTAACAACCTTCTTCTTATTCTCCACGAACTCATGAACATCATCATTAGACACAACTTTATTACTACCATTTTTTCTGATAACTATCTTGGTAGCGTCATGATAAGAAGCTTTTGATTTTGTCTCTAAAACAACAGAGTTATTATCAGAAGACTCAGAACCAAACCGACCCTTTTGGCTAAAATCTTTAGACAAAAGCATCAAACACATAGCAACCTCTTCTTGTTCCTGTTCCACCTCTGACACAGATGAAGAACCATTAACAGAAGAAGATTGAAGATTAGAAAAAGTTAAAGACTTGAACCTCATTCGCTTTGATTTCCTTAGATTCATTGTTGTTGTTGTATCACAAGTATCGTCATCATCAGTATCATCGTCATCATCATCAGATTCAGCACTATCAATAACCAATTTATCCTTGTCAATCTTTTTGTCTTTCTCAGAATGAGAAGCCATGTGACCACAAAGTGCTTTCAATGAAGGAAATCCTTTTCCACATTCTTTGCAGAATTTGATCATTTCATTTTCCAAAGTTGTTGCAGAATGCACAAACCTGGTTGTTTTCTTGGGATTTTCTCTAAGACCATAAATTGGATTCCCATTACCACCAAGAGCTTCTTCAGAAGCTAAATCTCTCTTCTTTTTCACACAATCAAACTTGAAAATGTCACTATAAGCAGCAGCAGAAGCAGAAGCAGCAGCATTGTTTCTTTCTTCACTCATATGCGTTCTGATGTGACCACCAAGAGACTTTCCACAAGGAAACCTCTTCAAGCAATATTTGCACACAAACTTCCTATCTTCCATTGAATCTGATCTATCTATATATAAATAACACAACAAAGAAATTAAACTATATGATCATCACATACCTGATGGATGAATGAATTTGAAGTTGAAAAAAATAAAAAGAGAGATGAAGATGAAGAAAGTTTATTGCTTTAACTACAATGAATGAATAAAAGGTTATGATGATGAGAATGGTTCAAGAGAAGGATGAGATGTGACAGTTGTATAAGTACAACAACAAGAGAAGATCCGACCCACAAAAAGGGGAGAGACCCCTTCATTTCCGTTCCCTATAGAATGATCAAAAAAAAAAATTATTTAATTAAATAGCCTTGTCAAAATATTAAAATCAAAAATCAAAATGGTATTTTTTTTATTTGTTAGGATTAAATATGGGATTTTGAAACTAACGGAATTGAGTGTTCAAAAATATCATATAAAAGATATATTTATATTTAGTGTATGATATATGTTATATCTCTAATAGGACTTTGGTTTTGAAGAATTGGGGTGGCTTGAAGTAAATAGAGGTGATGACTATTTCTTTTCTCTTGTTTGTGTTGGGCGCAGTAGTTGGAGGAGAATTCCATGCATGAAAGCAACTTCATTGCTGAAATTAGGAAAATAAATAAAAAGAAAATGTGTGATTGGTGACACGTGTATACGTGTGAGGACCATTGGGACTTCATTTGGACGGCCAAGATTTGTGTTTATAGTTTTGAAGATCTCTACAGTTTAGGCCTTTGGATAGTACTACCATATATGGCACATCAAAAATGAAGTATCCAAAACCAAAACTGTGTGTGTCTGCTTTTACATTAGAAAGAGTTAAAAATATTCTTTGACGCGTTAAATTGATTTTTGTATTTTTAATTATTTTAATTTAAAGATAACATTTATAGTTTTGGACTCTAATTGTAAGTGTCAATGATTCTTGAATATAAATGTATTTTAAAATAAAAAATACTAACAACTATCTTTTTAAATCTTAGTGTTAGATTATACTTCTTGTATTAGTGCAAATCAAAATTTATCATCTATTATAAGATGATATATATATATATATATTACATTGAAAAACATGTGCAAAGTAGTATATTTATATCTTAGAAAGCTTCAAATTTATTTTTTTTAATGCAAAGTTTTATCATCGTACAATTTTTAACCTGACTCTTTAGAATATGTACATTATAAAAATTTATTTCGTGATAAGAAAAGTTGTATTGGAAAATTAAATGTACATTAAATGAAAAAAAATAGTATAGATGTTAAATAAAGTGAAAATAAGTTGTATATTTATATTTAAGACTAAACACATGAGTATCTTTTGCTTACAAGTTACAACAATAATATTCGTCATTAATGTTAAAATGAAATGAAATATTAATACTTTAAAGGAAGACAAAATCTGGAATTCTAACCAATTCACCAATAAAAGGTCAGATCTCTAACCAAATATATTGATTCTATACACATATAAGTGTGAGCTCATAAAGAAACAAGCAATCCACAATTTATAACCAATAGTGTGTATTTGTTTATACATTGATAAAAATAATTTTCCACAAACTAATTGCTTTTATAAAATTAGTTTTAGTTAAACTTACTAACCACATGTTAAATTTATTAAGGGCACAACGTGAGTTTTTTTGGACACAATATGAGTTCAAACTCAACAATTTAAAAAATAGGGAGCATAGACACCTTAAACTAACCTAAGAGGAAGTACAAGATGCGGTTGAGAGAATATTACTCGTGTCTTGTGAGTATGCATGCAATGTCACATCTTTTTCAGAAAGGGCAAATTCATTCTTAAAATAATAATGATAAATTATTGAAATATCTTTAAATTTTTATGATTTTAAAAAACAACATCTTTTTATTAAATTTTTTCTTTTACTTAAATAATTTTTCTCTATAAATACATTTAAAAAATAAATGTCAATGGTTATTGTCGGCAATCATCTTCTTCTTTTTATCTCATTATAAAGAAATTATTGAAATTGCTATTGAATCACAACCTAACTCGCTAGTCATATTAAAAATTATGCAATTGAAGACATAAAATAAAATAAATAAAGTAGACACTTATTAGAAATGATACAAAGTAAAAAAAAATAAAAAAAATTGATGTATTTTATTTGACAAAGATGCATGAGATTATTTTTTGACAAAAATGAAAATCATAAAGTGAGTATATTTTATTTGATTGAATTATATTAAGTTCTAAAAATTTGTAAAAATTGTAAGACTTGTGAGCATTGAAATTCTAACTTTTTAAACTTGCTGACTTGTATGAAACTCTAAAAAAACTATATGACAATTATGAATTTTAATTATAATATTTTAATTAATACTTGTCGCTATCCGACTTTCCACGTGAACATAGGTAACAATTTTTCTTAATAAAAATCTCTTATTGGATTGATCTTAGTATAAGTTTTCATACAAGTCATAATCTTTGTGTAGATTTGAGTGCATTTTTGGCAATGGTTAATCATTATCTTGGAATGTGGAGGAATAGAAAAATACGCAATGTGACACAAGCTCAGTCATTTTTTTTTAATGACTAATCACTATATCTTAAGAAGATAGAGCTTTGTATTGATTCTCATTATGTATCACATGCAAAATTGCTAGTAAAGGCTTAGGTAGTGTTCCAAGTTGTCCTCTTGTGGAGAAGATTCAATAGCTTCTTGGGCTTGAATGGGAGGGGAAGGTGTGTCACACTTATCGTGAAGCCTGTTATTAGTTTTGACAACATTGGGTCTATGGAAGGCACTAGTTTAGCTATTTTGAACAATTACTACTCGTGTTTGTGGGAATTCCTTGATTTAAAAACTTATAAATATAAGATTTCTCTCATAATTAATTATTTACCTAATCTCACACTAATTTGGGTGGCCTTTGCTTTCATTAAGATCACAGGCCAACCCACTATTGTTGAGATGTGCTTTGCATGCCTAATGTGCAATATGGATTCTTACCCACTCCAGCATCTACCACCACAACACTCAGGTCTTCATTTTTATAAATGTTACAGTGAAGCGATATGCGATTAATTGCCTAGTGATTTTCTTTTTGACGGGACCATTAGCTTAATTGCTTAGAATTGAAACTTCAAAATATGGTGTATCATAGGTTTGGTTCAGTTTTTGGTAAAAAAATTAATCTAAACTAAACTAAAACGATGAGAAATAGATTAATTTGATTTAGTTTTGTTGGATTGATATTTTTAAAAAATTTAAAACAAATTAATTTTTATTCTAACATTATAGATTTTTTATACAATTGAAATAAGTATATAAACTACGATAAAAAATTATATGAATATAACATAATTTTTAAAGATAAATATACTAATATAGAGTAGAATAAAAGATATAATAATAAAATATAATACTTTGGTCAGGAAGATCGATTTTAAATGATATAAAACTGATACCCGAATCAATAGATATTGAACTTGATCAGTTTAGTTTGTTTTAGGCTTCTTAGAATTTGAATTAGACCCTTAATAACCTCTACAAAACCGACTTCTAAGGTGAAAACACGTCTAGGACTGGACATATGGAAGTGACCCAATAAGAGTGATTTGATAGCATGTGATCAAATAAAATTTAAAATCATTTTGAATTTTAGTTAGACCACGATGACTCTTAAAAAAACTCAAACAAATTGGTATATGGTGACTCTTAACAGAACTCAAACAAATTGGTATATGGGTGTCTATTTAGTCATTCTAAAAACTAAACTCTGTAGAAGTTAAAATTCTTTTACAGTTTTTAATAAATTACTAAATGATAATATAAAAAATATCCTTCACAGTAATGCTAGTATGGCAATGATCAAATCCAATAAAAATAAAAGAAATGTTGTCAATTGTATAGAATCCCTTTAGTTATATGTTATTTATTACATAAAAAAGGATGTTAGGATATTGGTATTTTAGATTAGCTAAAGAAACAAAATTTATAACTAATATGCCAAAAGATCTGATAAAACAGAACTAATGTAAAGATACATAAGAACATGACAAATGTAACGGTAAGAATAAGAAAGAATAAGGAGGCATTGTCTCGAGACTGATGTTTCCTTCTAAGCAACTGCAGGCATGTCCCTGAGCCATGGATCTAGTGGCTTACCAATAGAATAAACTATAAATCCAATTTTCCTTAGCATACCAACATCCACAACATTCCTACCATCAAATACAAATGATGGCTTCTGCATGCTGTCATAAACCTTTTGGTAATCAAGCTTCTTAAACTCGTCCCACTCAGTCATAATGCAAACACCATGTGCATCTTTCACTGCCTCATAAGCATCCCAAACCACAGAAACTTGCTTTATTGAAGTTGGACTTGGTGGTTGTAGATGAGCAGGGTGGTCCTTATCAAACTTCCTCATTGAAAGATCCTTCATGATCTGCTCTTCGGTAACTTGAGGATCGTATATGCTCAACCTTGCCCTATCTCCCAACAAACCCTTGCACACATCGATAGCTGGTGTTTCCCTTGTATCGCCTGTGTCCTTCTTGAAAGCAAAACCAAGAATAGCAATTTTCTTAGATGAAACTGTGTTGAACATTGACGAAACAACTCGGTTCACAAACCGACTTTTCTGATAATTGTTCACCTTAATCACCTGCTTCCAGTAATTTGCTACCTCAGGAAGGCCATTACATTCACAAATATAGACCAAGTTCAATATATCTTTCTGAAAGCAAGAGCCACCAAAACCAACACTAGCATTCAAGAACTTAGGTCCTATCCTTGAGTCTGTTCCGACTGAGTGCGATACCTCGGAGACATCAGCACCAGTTGCCTCACATAATGCTGACATGGCATTCACAGAAGATATTCTCTGTGCCAAAAAGGCATTAGCGGCAAGCTTAGAGAGTTCTGCAGACCACAAATTGGTGCAAATGATTCTCTCCATAGGGACCCAATTAGCATAAACATCTCTGAGAGTTTCTATAGCCTTTTGCCCTTCTGGGGTTTCCCTACCTCCAATAAGGACACGATCCGGGTTGAAAAGGTCTTTCATTGCTGTACCTTCTGCAAGAAATTCAGGGTTTGACAAAATAGTAAAATTAATGCCTTTCCTATTGTGAGTCAGAATTCTCTCAATTGCTTCAGCAGTTTTAACAGGTACAGTTGATTTTTCAACCACAATTTTGTCCGACTTAGAAACATCAGCAATCATTCTAGCAGCACTCTCCCAGTATGTTAAATCAGCAGCTTTGCCAGCTCCAAGACCGTGAGTTTTTGTGGGGGTGTTGACAGAAACAAAGATTATATCAGCCTGTGCAACATGTTTCTCTACATCAGTGCTGAAAAAAAGGTTCCTTCCCCTGCACTCCTTCACCACTTCTTCAAGGCCTGGCTCGTAGATTGGTAGGTGCTCACTGTTCCAACCATTGATTCGCAGCGTTGAAATATCGACCACAGTTACTTCAATATCAGGACACTTTAAGGCAATCACAGCCATTGTTGGACCACCAACATACCCAGCTCCAATGCAACAAATCTTCACCATCTTTGCTTTTCCCCAACGTCAACTGCGACACGAGTATTAAAATCAAAATAACTCATAACAACAATGCTTATAACTAGTGTAGTTAATGGCTCAAATTATTTTTGGGTATTGGAGCAAAGTATCCAGCAACTTTGGCAATGACTAAACTCCGCAGGAGAATGTGGCTAGTGATCACCTATAGTAGAGTCTCCCTTTCCGACCACATTTATTCAGCCCAGAAGGTTCAGACCTGATGATGACTTGGTTAAGGGATCCAAGTCTACTCAAACAAACCAATGGAATGTTGGTAGTACTAGTATATTTAATATTTGAATCCTCTACACTCTCTCTTTCTCTAATAAATTCTTTTAGAAAATATTAAAGAAAAAAAAAAGGTAAGAAAGAGAAAAAGGATTGATAAGAGAGATGGAGAGAGCTTAAAGGGGGAAATGGTTTAGATGATCCGATTTCGTATATGTCAATCCCTTCACATATTTTAAAAAATATAAATTTTTATATTAAAGTAACTACTGATGCATCAAATAATTATTATTTAAAAAAAAAAAGTATATTTGGCAGATAAAAGGATCTGTGGCTCTAAATTGGGAAGATCAAGAAAGAATAATAAATCCAGAAGACATTCGCAAAGAAAATGCAAGTTAAATGAATCAGTTGTGTTTTGTATGCACATGCAGACAGACATATTAAGCAAGAGACAAAATGAAGAATGTAAATTATGGCATATAATAAAATAAATAAATGATAGCAGATCCAGAGAATTGGTTGAGTTAAAAAATAACTTAAGTAAAGATCTAACGACAGAGAGAGGGTTCCCACCCAAAGGACAAAAAGAAAGAGATGAAATTACCTTTGATAAGTGGCGGTGGTGAAGAAGAAGAAGAAGAAGAAGAATAAAGAGGTCTTTTTTGTGTTTCTGGGGAGCAAGGAAATTGTCATGTGGATCTAAACAAAATGTGGGGGTGCGAATAGTCACGTCAGGGAGGTCTCTCTCACTATTAGATTTAGTACTACCATTAGTATTTCTTCACCAAATTTCGTCCTTTTGCGTTATATGTATCATTTTAATTTTTTTTATATATTTATTATATTACAAAAACATCTATCATATAATTTTTTTTAAAAAATAAATTAAATATAAATTTTTAAGTGTTAAAAGTTTAAAATAAGATATATTTAATTAATTTTTTAAAAAAAGTTTGTAAGATTTTTTTTTTATAATATTTTAAACATAATTAAAAAATTAAAATAATACACATGAGTTGATTTAAAAGATTACAAATAAAAAATATTTGAGAGATCATTATTTATAGAAAATATTTGAAAATAGTGATTATTATATTAAAAAATATTTGACAGACATCTCTGTGAATTAAATGTCATTATTATATTAATCTAATTTAAAAAATACAATTTATGTTTAGAAAACCTATTATTATATTGTTCCAAATTTTAAAAGAAAAGCCAAAATTAAAATAAAAAGTCAGCCTCAATTGAACGCATCAACCCCAAATCAACGCAAAAATCAGCAAGACATGTGAACCCTAAAATAAAAAATCGACCACTTGTTCATCATCATCCGTTTTTATCTTCTTTTCCATCTTCCTTTTTCTTCATCCTCTTCTTCATCTTCGTTTTGCTTCTCCATGGTATTCTTCATACAGGTTATTCTTCTTAAAAATAGAATTATCATGTTAAAAACAAAACCAATATGTAAAAACATGTTAAAAACACAAATATAACCTAACTGAACCAAAAGAACAGAACCATACCAATATAGTACTAGAACTAAATCATACCGATATAGTATCAGATGAATAATACAGACGATGAAGAAGAAAAATAAAGATGAAGAAGAGGATGAACAACAATGAAGAAGATGATGAAATCAGATGATGATGATGAAAAGGGTTCACAAACTACTTCGGTTGAATTGGGGCTAATTTTGATTTTCATTTTAGGGTTCACGATTTTAGGTGCTGTTTTTTTTTTTACTTAATTTTGGCAACTTTTTTAAAAAATAATAATAATTTTTAAAAATATAAATTATATTTTTTTAATTTAAAATAATATAATAATGACTTGAATCCACATAGACGTCTGACACGTCACCATTTTTTTGAAACATCATTAAAAATGACAACTTATCATGATTTAGACTCAAATTCTATTTGGGGACCAAAACTAGGGAGAAACAAAATGGGGGACTACTTTTGCGATTCACCTAAAATAGAGGGACCAAAAGTACAATTAAGCCTTATTTATTTTAATAACTTAATTACAGTTTTAGTTTTCAATATTTTAACTGAATCGCGAAAGTAGTCCCCTTATTTTATTTTTTTTTTCAGTTTTGGTCCCTTAAACAAAATTTTGGTCAAAAACTTAAATTTTATTTTTGGGTGTTTAATTAAGTAACGCTATATTTCAAGATCTAATTGTGCAACAATTATAAGTGAAATCTATAATTATAAATTATGTGATGTGACTTTAAAAAAATGTCACTTCATCAAGTTTTGAACTAAAATTCTATTTATAACTAAGACTTAAGAGAAATAAAATAAAAAAACTATTTCCATAATTCAGCTAAAATAAGTGGATCAAAACTGCAATTAAATCTATTTTATTTAAAGGGTAAAAACATGTGTAACAATACATTCAATATTGGAACATGGATTGAGCACCGATGTGACTTACTAAAAGACTTTCTTGAGCAATTTAATTTCCTGAATTATTAACCTTAGAGAGATTTAAAAGTGTATGAATTAACACAATTAACACAATTCAACTTAGTGAAAAATTCATTTGAATTAACACAATTAAACATTTTGTTCGCTAAAGAGTTTTTAAAGATTTATTATTTTTTATTATCTTATAGATCAAACAATTGATTCATTTAATAGAAGATTCAAACAATATAACATATACGAGGAGACTTAGGTTCTTCTTTGATAAAAATTTAAAATTATTTTACAAAAATATTGAAAAACTTATTTGAAACATGATAGCTCTTATAATATTGATGGTGAAACTGTATTTGAATAATTAAAAGTTATTAAAAAGATTTTAACAATTGAATCAAGTTTTACAATATTAATATTGAGTTTGCTTAAAACATTTCATTGTTTTTGTAATGCATTCATAACTTATAGAACACTATTAATTATCATTGTTTAGATAAACTTTTTGAAATTGAAATTTTTAAAATCTTAGTTGGGATCTACAATGTTGCAAAATTGATTAAATAATTTTACTTGAATTTTAATTGAAAATGATTTTTTTTAAAGAATTTTGATTATAAGTTATAAATGATTTAGTAGCAAAAATACAAAGAGAATGAGATTGAAAGATTAATATATTAATTGATAGATGTTGTTATTACTACAACATGTTAGGGGTAATCAGATACTACCGTGGGTATTTTTTTATAAAAGACTTTGAGTAAACAAAAATTAATTTATTAGATTCATAATATAGACTAAATATATATAAAAAAATTATTAATTTAAATATCTCTTATAAAAAGCCTCAAATGTAGTACACATATAACTTATTTTAGTATAATATTTTTTTTTTATTTGGTATGAACATTTCCGATACTTATATAATATATATATATATATATATATAAAATAAGACTCAAAATTCATGATTTGCATATAGCACCCAAAAGTTGAAGGACGGTCCTAATTTCCTTTATAGGGCAGCACATTTATAATTGTCATTGTGTAAAAGAAATCAGTTTTGAACACTGATGGATTACGTTGTTGCAATTTTTTCTTAAACTCTAGGGATTACATATGTGTATTTTTAATAAAGGCTAAATTATACCGTGATCTCTTAACTTAAATTTTAGGTAACGTTTTAGTTCTTTATTTTTTTCTTTTTTGAGTTGGCCTTTTATTTTAATTTTCATTGACAATTTGATATTTTATGTTTTAAAATTTCAATAATGTTATCATTTTTTATAAAAAAATTCAAAAAAATCATCAAAATTTCAGCCAAAACCCATAAAATTAATTATCATCTTCAATATAATGCAAATTTTATCAAATCCATAACTCAAATATTCAAATACACTCATATTTTTATCTCTAACAACATCAAATAAAGAATGAAAATATGAATTTATTTCAAGATTTAATATATGAATTTGATTAAATTTGTATTTTATTGAAGATGATAATGAATTTTATGGATTTTATTTGAAAAATTTGATGATTTTTTTATTTTTGTAAAAAAATGACAACATTGTTGAAATTTTAAAACATAAAATATCAAATTGTCACTTAAAATTAAAATAAAGGACCAACTCGAGAAAAAAAAAAGATAAATGACTAAAACATTACCTAAAATTAAGTTAAAGGACCGCAGACGTAATTTAGCCTTTTAATAAGTGTAAAATGCTTTGGTGAAGTTAAAGTGATAAATAGATTATGAGTATAATCTATTTTTTTAATAAAATTAATAATTAATAATTAATATAGACAATTTAAAAAATATATATGTATTTTAATATTTTAGAGATTAAATAATTAAGAGTAAAAATCTATTTTGGTATTTGAGAAATTTTATTCATTGAGAAAATTAAAAACACTTTTAATTCTTAAAAAAAAATAAACTGGATGAAATTAGTTCTTATAAGAATTACATTTAAAAAATTGAGTTTTTTT
>JBBPBT010000938.1:3298324-3314627 GCA_037974875.1 Cicer bijugum | reverse complement strand
AATATTTAATTAGAGAAAATTAAACAATAACAAAAAAAAAGTGTAATTATAACAAAGTTCAACACTTTTTACACACAACAATTAACCACAAACATATCAAAGCTCATAGTATAATTGAAACTCAAAGATCTAAATTTGAAAAATATAAAAATTCTTATGTTTTTTGTTTTGCTGTAAGAGAAAAAAGTCTAAAAGCATGTAAAACATGACATGAGCATAGAAAGAAACACAAATTAGATGCAACAAAGTATAAATTTGCTGAAAATCCATCTAACACATATTTCAATAACAAAAGTTACATTTAAAACTACGCATATTTGTCACCGACCTTCAATTCTCAAACAAACATAAGCAATATAAGATATAAAAGAACTTCCAGTAACTAGTGCCATGTATGTATTTCTTGTGAAACCTTTAAAATGATTCAATATTAAGTTGAGAGTTAAAATCATATGGAAAAAAGTTATCAATAATGATTGAAGATAAATGCATATCAAATAATATATATTATAGATTGTATCGTAACTCATGACATAAGAGTAGTTCTAAAGAATATATTACATGATAAAATAGAAAAATATGTGTTAAAACAAATTAACAAATTGCAAGTATTATAAGGAAAATAGAAAAAAATACATTTTAAACGTGCCACATAAGATTTTTTTTGATGTACCAGTATTTAAATGAAATGACATAATATTGAATGATATATTGTAATAGTATTTGAAAATCTATTTTAATTTATTATAATAGATATGAATGTGACTATTACTAAGTTACCCTTTATGTAACTTATTAATACTAAATATATCTATTTTTTAATATTATTTTTAAATATTTCAAAATAAAATTTGGTAATATTAATAAGAGAGATATTTGAAAAAAGAATAATAAATGCATCTAGAAATTTGCAAAAAATATTATTGTTAAATTAAGATCTAGCTGCCTACCTCACTCTCTTTGATTGGCTCTTCCATTCTTCACCAAAAAGAGATCATTTAATGTCAATTTTTGGTATGAAATCACATCTCTAAATTATTTTTTACTCTCTTTTATTTATATAAGTGATTTCTACACACATTTAGTTTTTTTTTGTTTTTTTTTTGCGGTTTCATTGTCTTAGTGTGGCATTGCATTTGTACATCGTCCGACATAGTGTTTTTATGTCTTGTTGTAATATTCTTTGGTTCATATTTAGATATCAGCTTCAATCGAGTACATATTCACTTTTGCGTTGTCAATGTTGTAACTCCAGATGCATGGATATTTCAAAAATTTCAATTATGTCATATTTATAATTTTTTTTACATTTGTAAATATTTTATTGTTTTATACTACTAATTTGAGTATTGTGTGTTGTTCACATGTTTATCATTTTTGTTCTTTTAATGATTTTGAATTGTAATGTCATTATGAATTAAATCAATTTGAATGAATTCATACGTTTTTTTAAAATGTATGGAAATTGTCTTATGACAAGACTAATGGTGTAATTACCCAATAATAGAATATAATATTGTAAAAAGAGAAGTGTTAAAAACAGTTTGTCTCTAACACTCAAGCTTTTATTTGATGAAAATAGAATAACCTTAAAAGTACTATTGTAAAAGATAGAATACAATAGTGGTTTACAATTTAATAAAGATATAGAGTAAGATATAGAGAGAAGCAGACAGTGATGGAGGGAGATTCTTTACATTAGAAACAACCTTTTGAAAAAATAACAATATAGAAACAACAACCTTTAGGTTGGGTGATTGGCAAAGTTTAAGAAAGAGTACAGCGAGTATTACAGCGAAGCATAGCAATCACTCCTTCCTATTTGCGCGCCTTTTTCAAAATCTGACATCCAACGGTCCAGATCTAGTCTTCCACAAGTTCCTCCACCTATATAACCACCCCACCCTACATTCCCTTCTTCTTCGCATTCTTCTTCTTCTCAAACACATTACAATACAAACGTGCTTTTCCCCTCTAATTACACAACAATGTCGACGGAGAAGGAGAGAGAGACTCAAGTTTACATGGCCAAGCTTGCTGAGCAAGCCGAGAGATATGAAGGTTTCCATTTTCTTCATATGCCTTTCATCTTAATTATTACTTTAATTGCTCGCATTATTATTTTATTGTGCCTTATTGGGATTTGCTCAATTATAAATCATAATCACAAACGCGATCATTTCTTTTTAACTTTACCTATACGTATATATGAAATCAAATTAAAATTTATCTAATTGATTTGATATATATAGGGCAAAAGGAGAAAGAATTAAGTTGCTTTGTTCGTTAGAACTCCATCTATGTTTGGTTGATATTTGGAGTTTATAAAATCAATTCTGCATTGGATACTAGATTGATTCTACCGGCGTGGGGTCATGAAACATTTATTTAATCTCAAAATTGATTCTATCTCATACTAGATTGATTCTTATGAACCTTTAAAATTAAGTAATGTTATCATAATTTAGTATAAACAAGTGTTGCAATGTTTATCATCATACATGATTAGACTGATAATGAGTTGTTATGTAGGGTTCAATTTTGTGGTGTTAATATACTAATTGAAAACAAATGAATGATGTTAAATGTTGATATATTGATATCTTTCTGAATGAACCTTCTTACTTGTATATGATGCAGAAATGGTTGAGTGTATGAAGACAGTAGCAAAACTTGATGTTGAGCTAACTGTGGAAGAAAGGAACCTCCTCTCTGTGGGATATAAAAATGTCATTGGTGCAAGGAGAGCTTCTTGGCGCATTATGTCTTCAATTGAACAGAAAGAAGAGTCTAAAGGAAATGAGAACAATGTGAAACTCATCAAGAGTTATTGCCAAAAGGTTGAGGAGGAACTATCCAAAATTTGTAGTGACATTCTTACAATTATTGACCAACATCTCATTCCTTCTTCCACCGCAGGAGAAGCTACCGTTTTCTACTATAAGATGTGAGTCATGTTGTTTTATTTGTGACATTTTCTTGATTAATTTAATGATTATCTGCTTTTGAAAATCTGTTTCCCCTTATGGATTCAAATTGCTTGTTCCATATTTTGTAAATGGATTTTAATGCAGTAAAAAGTTCTTAGTTAATTTAATAATGTGGTCACTGTATTTTGATCATTGAATGAAAGATCATACAACTCGGATATTTAATTTAGTTTGTAATTTGAATCCAAATTGTTGGTCATAATACGAACCATTTGATATGAATTCATAATTGAATCATATACTAGTGTTAGAGATAACACGGAACGTTTGTATCTTGGGTTTATGTTTTGTATTTCAATATGTTACTTCCTGAGAAATAAAAGGTAGCAGAACATTCTACTTATGGGTACTGTTTTTGCTGAAGTTATTGTGTTATATAGCACGATATCTCTTTGTTGTTGCTAGCTTTTTCATGCTTTGGTTCTCTATTTGATTTCTATAAGCTTGTCGGATTCAGGAAAGGTGACTATTATCGATATCTTGCTGAGTTCAAGAACGATCAGGATAGGAAAGAGGCAGCTGAGCAGTCACTGAAGGCATATGAGGTTGGTATCTGATATTTTCCTTATTTATTTCACAACTGACTTTCTTGTGTTTATCTCTCTATATGTGGTGCTGTTGTTTTAACGTACAAAATATTTCTGTGATTGTTAGGCTGCTTCAGCCACTGCAAGCACAGATCTTCCATCAACACATCCAATTCGTCTTGGACTTGCACTCAACTTCTCAGTCTTCTACTATGAGATAATAAACTCTCCTGAAAGGCAAGTTACTTATACTTTGTATTTCATTTGGTCTCAAAGGTATTGGGTTTGGAAGAGTGTCTGGCTTGGTAAAAACTTTCCCCACCTCCAACTTGAGTTCTGATGTACGCATTCAAAAAAAAAAAAAATTCAGAAGTGCGTTTCGCGACAATTTAAGTTGTCCGGTAATACACTTCTAGAATATGGACGGTGTTTTAGTAGCGAGGGAGGGATGAAAAGTAGCGCCCATTTGGCTTACCATGATCAAAAGTGTGAGTTTTATATCTTTAATCGGCCCATTTGACCCAAATGGCCGTTTAGAGTTTACACAACATTATTACTCATTAGGTATTGCCCCATCCATCCAAGTTAATAAACCATCATTTGTTAAGAAATGTAGGAGTATAACTTTCTCACTTCCCATCACACAAATAATCCAATGGGATTTGGTCTAGTTGTAGTATGCTAGCTCTTCAAGTGGTGAGAATGTGTCCAAGAATATTCCCTAGTGAGAGATCCTTGTTTTGCATCGTTTGTGAAAAACAACTTTCTGAGAAGACATAATACTTTTGTTATTCTATAGGCCTCAAATAGAATTATCTTAATACATCTAGATTTAATTCAAAGACATCACACTCGTATGTCCTTCCAACACTATTATCATCTGCATAGGTTCAATGAAATGATTTTGTTGCTAACTCTCGTTTAAATGTTACTGCTGAAACATACAGGGCGTGTCATTTGGCTAAACAAGCTTTCGATGAGGCAATTGCTGATTTAGATAGCTTGAGTGAAGAGTCATACAAAGACAGTACTTTGATCATGCAATTGTTGAGAGACAACCTTACTCTCTGGACCTCCGATTTACCTGAGGATGGAGGTAAGATAATTATGGACTTAATATGTATTTGGGCTGTGCCCTGCTAATAAGTTTTGGGCTAAGTAACAATGTTCAATTCCAAGACCGGTACAAGGCGTTGCAGCCTTTACCTTTCCTCTTACTCAACCCCTTTTGGAACCTTGAAAAAAATCAAATTAGGACAAACAAAAATGAAAAGCTGTGACATCCTTTCAAATAAAATTCTAGGCATATTAGTCCATGTCTATATTATATACTTATACAAAACAGAACAGCTTATAATCCAAACAACAACTATTCCCACCCAATTTCACACCTCCTAAGGGGATTTGAACTTCTCCTTTGAGGTTACAATGTTAAACTCTTACTGTTGGGCTAACTATGTAGTATAATATACCATTATATGTTATCCACTTTTAAGTTATCAAATCATGATAGCACAAAATTAAATGCAATTATCTTTTGCCTCTATTTTTTCCGGATCTTCTCTTCATTTTTTTTTTCAATTTTTTGCTTTTCTTTGTATTTTAGTTCTTTTATTTGCAGAAATTCTTGCTCTCTAACACCAACTTTTTCTTTAATTTTCAGTGATTACTTTCTTTGACTAATAGTGAGATTTAAATTATTTTTTCTTCATATTTAGGTATAATAATTAGTATACAACAAAAGATATAAAATATTAAACCTATTACTAAAAATTTCATAACCAAGTTTCTTGTTCTATAGAGCATCTCCAACTGGAAATGACTTATTGAGTTCTTCAAGAGTTAAAGCTAAGAACTTCTCTTTAATACTTTATTTTGCCATTAAAGTTGGTACATTTGACCTCCATGTGCAAGGAATGTCCAACATAAAGAATGATTCTTTATTGTTGATAAACTTAAAACAAAGTATAAAAAATAAATAAAAATTCTAAGGACATGGAGTAGCATGTGACTCATTTGATTCCTTAAATGGTTGTACGATTAGAGTAAAAATATGCTAAAGTGCTCAAAGTTGATGTAGCATGATAGAACCCACCAAAATTGAGTTAAGCAACTCTATAGTGATGCTCAAATAATGAATGCTCTCATGCAGGTGAAGAATTCAAAACAGAAGAAGCCAAACCTGTTGAACCTGAGGTATGTGTATGATTTGTAATTTTTGCCTATAGATTTACATGATTTTTCTTACTGGATGTTTTTAATGTGTATAAAGAAGAGTTTTGACTTATATGATGTTCTAAAAATTGAACTTAATCAATTGGTTTGATGGATTGAATCAAGAGATGGTCAAATGTCCTGGTATATTAAAACTCACAAAATCGCTCATCTTAGAATCACGATGAATTGTACGACTTTGATATAAACTATACTTTGAAATTTCAACAAAATCATGGTGTCAATATGATTTTGTCAAACTCAATGTTCATCCAAACATAATTAATGGTAACACAATTTTGAGCCGATCAATTTTTCATTTTCATTTTGTAATAAATTTTTATTGATTTTTTTTAACCAAATAAAGGTTCTATTACAAGTCTTATTTTACTAAATCAATGCTAATTCATTTCACTAATAATATACTACTGTTGAATACAACATGATGACACGTCAATGTAAATATGAGAGCTAGCTAACATTATACATGGTCGCGTAAATATGAGAGCTAGCTAACATTATACATAGTCACCTTTGCCACAACATGAACAACCTCGTTAGTTTATCTTTAAATAAACTCAACATTAGAGTCCGGAGAGCAAAAAGACATAGGACCACAAGCTTTTATCGAAGGAGCATAGGATCACAAGCTATAAATTTATATATGCTTTTTGTATTAATTATTAATTTCTGATCTAACAAAACACATAATACAATCATTAATGCCAACTTAAATTATTTATTTATTTATTTATATTTTAATTTAATTTAATACTTATTATATAATAGAAGAGTATAAAATATATTTAA
Organism: Cicer bijugum; assembly: GCA_037974875.1. Taxonomy (NCBI): domain Eukaryota; kingdom Viridiplantae; phylum Streptophyta; class Magnoliopsida; order Fabales; family Fabaceae; genus Cicer; species Cicer bijugum. The sequence continues at coordinate 3,308,086 of JBBPBT010000938.1, read as the reverse complement.
TTATCACTAATTTACTGTCAAAAAAATTATCACTAATTCAACTATGATCAAATCACTACTAAAGCGGTGAATCAGTACCTCAGTTGATTCAATAACTTATCCCATTTCTAAAACATTACTTAGTAGAGATACATCCTATCATGTGATAATTACTTGTCAAGTTCATGAGTAGTTTTTGTATCAATTTATATTTTTTAATCTTGAACTGAACAATATATTTTCTTATTAACAAAAACATCTGTGATTAGAATGATCAATATAAAATTTTCACCAAAATTAGCTTCAATACTAATTTATTTTGCTAAAATTCAAGCAAATGCAGTCGCTACTCCTCACACAGATTAGCTAGAGTGACAACAAATTAAGCTAATAATTTATCTGTCAATGTTTCCATCACTACCTTGTACTTATTTTATCTTTGGTAAAATAGGCATCATAATTGTCTAGCTCAACCATTTATTCAATTGAAAGAGACTTAGGTTAGTTGGATGTTCCACCGGTCAATGTTTCAATTAACACCTTTTGATTTTATTTTTTTGGTCAAAACGCATCATGATTTTTTATCTCAACAAATTTGACACATATTGTATACAATTACGCTTTATCTAGAGAAAAATTCATTTCTCTCCAAAACTACCATCAATTCTCTATATTCATCCAATGTTTCACGTCTTTTTTTGGCAAAATAAAAACTATGTGCATATATTTCTGTTCATGATATTTATTTTCATTTTCATTTTCATTTTTACTTGCAGCATTAATATAGCACATTGGCACTGGACGCTGTAGGGAGGCATCTAAAGGCGCTACTGCAAAGATTGCATTTTTCAGCTTATCTTGCAGTTCATTTCGAACGGGCTTCATAATTATTGTGTTCACCTCACATCCAGCAAATGTTATATAGTTCGACCTGTGACTCTTTTTCTCTCTCTTATAATTACCGAAGCTTTCTTTCTACTATTTTTATATATATTTCAAGTGGTCATTTGAAGTAATGGATGATTTTTTTTTTTACTAATGAAGTAATGGATGATGATTTTTACATATTCCTAAATGCATCTCTTTTCTTTGGACATGTTTTACCTTAAAAAAAGAAATTGACACAACCTTTCAAATATAAGCATCATTTCAATTTATTAGGAACATTTATTAATTTTTTTGCAAACATATTCTTTATTAATACTGTTAATCTATGTTGAAATATGAAAAATTAAATTTATATAAATGTCATTTTAAGAATATTAACATATAAAATTAACATATTATTATTTTACTAACTTTTCTTAATAATAGTAAAAAAAAAAAAAGTGTTTATATTAAGAGACAAAGTATGACTGTTGTAGTGTCCACAACACTATTTTCGGTTTCAATAGATTCTAAAAAAAGAACGTTATTCAACGGATATATGCAAATGAAATCACACCACAATTGAAATTGCCCTTTTATCAGCTGCAATTCAATGCAATTTTAAATATTGTGACGTGCATCTTCAACTCCTGTCATAATTTAAAATCTTCATGTTAAGCAATAAGCTATAAACTAAAAAGTGAAAAAAGACATATTTGCTTATAGAAAGTCCGTAGTTATTACAATGGAACCTTGTCTAGTAAAATTAAAATCAGGCTATATGACAAGATCTATAAATACAGATGACCACTCTTGCACATTAAAAGATCTTGTAAGGCTTCAAAGTTGGACAAGCGTTATTAAAGGGGTGGGACTTGGGAATACAAAAGTTTAGTGCTACAAATTACCATTTTTTCAAACAAAAAAAAAGTAGGAATTTTTTTTTTCATTAAAATCTTCTTAAAAATTCTCAAATTTTATTTAAATGATTTAATTCAAATTTATATTTTACACGGATGAATTGGTCAATTAATTTTTGTATATTTAAGAATACTAAAGGGTAAAAAAAGAAACACCTAAAAAGTTATATTACAAATGATTTAAAATTACACACATCAATGGTGCATAATGGTGACAATAGATTGAGCCCCTCAATTGGACCTATTATAGATTTAAAATTACATTTTTAATAAATAAGTCTTGTTAACACGTGTTTTTAAAGAACATATTAAAAGTAAAAGTAAAAAAAAAATTGAAAAAAAAATTTCTAAATTTTTAAAGAATTAAATACACAATTTTGAAAAAAAAAATTCATTTGGTATCTTAAAATTTGTCCAGTTTAGACTATTTCAAAAGCATATTTTGCTAAAAATATATACAAAGCCTTTTAGGTCTAACATATTGTCCTATTTTGATAAATATAAATAATATTTATTATTATTATTGTTATTATTATTATTATTATTATATTAGATTTTGTAGGTATATTTGGTGTTAATATGGCGTCGAGCACAGTTGTGTCATATACAGAATAATTCGCAACATTTTATTAATATTGTAAAGGACAATTCGCAATTATAAAAAGAGAGGGTCCATAGAGCATCCTCAATGGTTGTCACATAACTTACAAGAAGCCATTAGTGATTTGTATACTGATTGACATTCCTATTCATGGCCATGCTTATACTTGGTCCGACAACTTAGGGTCGATTGAGTTGTTCAAGGAAAGCTTAATCGAGCAATGGTTACACCACATTGGATGATTCTATTCCCTAATTGCAACCTCAAAAACTTTTTTGATTAAAGATGGGGATATGAATTTAAAGTTTTTAAGTGCAACAACTATACTTGGAAAACACAAAAGTATAATTTTTTAATTGTTGAACGGTGATCAGATGGTGGTGAACATCCAAGATGATATGTGTATGTTTGCCAAATATTATTTTCAGGATTTTTTTGCAAACATGCTTTATAGAATTTTGCATAAATATATATCATCAAAGGAGTCTGGTTTGTCAAGGAAGATTTATTACCGATGATGTGTAAGATCGCTTCAGAAGTCAGACATTATATATATCTTTTGTTGGCATCGTTTGAAGTGACTTATCTCAAATTGAAATGGTTTGTTGTAGTCAGAAGCAGTTAATATTGTCCAATAATTTCGTCAGTAGACATGGCAGTATGGAAACATCTTAAAGTTGTTACTTTGATTGTAAATCTGCTTGCACATCATATGATCCAAGTGTGAAACTTTATAAGAACACTGGTGAAGGTGTTAGACAAACTGAATATGTGAGCATCATTGACAATCTCAGATATGTCACATATTGTACTAGACACGACATTATCTAAGTCGTGGGATAGTTGTGCAGGTTTACTAGTAGACCTAGTATGGAACATTGACACGCTATTGAAAGAGTCATATGATACCTTAAAAGGATCATGAGTCTCAGATTACATTATCAAAGATTTCTTGTCGTCCTTGAAGGATACAATGATGCTGATTGGAAGACCTTATCAGATGACTCCAAAGCAACCAGTGGCTATATTTTCAGTATAGTCGGTGGTGTCGTATCATGGAAATAGAATAAACAAACGATATTGGTTCAATCACCTATGGAGTCTGAAATGATGGCACTGGTTACTGTTAGTGAAGAAGCAAGCTGGTTGAAATTATTGCTAGTAGAGATCCCTTTGCGGGAAAAATCTTTGCATGTTATGTTGATTCACTACGATAGTACCACGACTATTGTAAAAATTGAGAATCGTTATTACAACGGTAAGAGACGACAAATACATAGTAAGCACAACATTGTTAAAGAATTACTTTCTAAAGGAGCTGTTATTGTGGATCATGTATGCACTGATGATAATTTATCAGATCATTTGATCGAATGATTGGCTATAGAGAAAGTCCTAAATACATCCAAAAGGATGAAAATATTGCATATAGATCAATGAGTCATTTATGATGGTAACCCAACCTAAAAGACTAGAGATCTCAAAAATTAGGTTCAATGGGTAATAACAAGTCATAGTGATAAGAAATGAACATGCTATATTACATATGAAAGAAGCATGATTCTTAAAGCGATAAAAGGATGAGATAATAGAAACTTTTAATGTGACTTATACTCTATGTGGAGTGGAGAACCTAGCTACATGAACACTCTTGATAGACTCACCTATGTGAATGTAGAAGTGAGGTTGTTTCCTATGGAATTTTGAGGCATAATTCCTAGAGCGTTCACTATATTGGGATACACGTGCATGGCGATAAATACACAAGCTTTTGAGAATACACCCAAATGAAAAGGTTGTGTGTGGGTTTGATATCAGTGATAGAGTTGAAGACTACGAGTCACTCTAGTTGAATCTGAATATTATTAGTGACATAAATTGTTTCTTTAAACTTTTTCGAAATTCAAAAATAACAATTTTGAAGTGACTTCTCTCAAATCGAAATGATTTCAACCAACTTCACGAGTGTTTTCTTACTCTCAAATCTATTGAGGATGAGCTTTAAAAAATGTTAAGCTCATTTTTGTGGCGTTTCATGAATAGAGGACATAAAAAAATAAGATGGCTAAGTCAGGTGATATGGATTTCAAGAATTTACATGTCTGTAATCTTGTCCTATTAGGAAACTAGATTTGAATTTGTTATCAAGCATAATGCTACGATAACAATAAAATTCAAAGTCTAATATTTTCTAAATGGGGATTTTTTAGGTGCGGCTATCGAGCACAATTCTAGATATGTGTGGCATGAATCTAGTTTTCCCAATATTTGTTTGAGGAAGAACATCATGGAATATCGGTGATGGATCTTTTATTAATATTTGTGATATGCCATAGTTAAGATGTGAGAATAATCCAAGGACGATTACTCTATTATGAAAATTTGCATCTCCTATAAAAGGTTGTGTCCTCATTCATACAAACAATGTTAGAGATGATTATATGGATCAACAATTATATCTTGATTATTATTTTTATCCTGACACTTACTATTATTTATGTAGTAATATGATGTATTTTAATTTATTATGTAGATTTATTTAAAGTATGATGAAGTCCTTAGAATAGATAGTTTGTTTAATGGAACATTTAGTTTGACTTAATCGTGAGATCCCATTGAGTATAATGACATTACTTTTACATTGTTTGTAGTCCATTTTTACTGTTAAATGAGACAACAGTAATGCATGAAGACTATTGTGTGAGTAGACTGATGATCACATCTCACATGTCATGGATATGAGATATCAAATCTTCACATATATATAAATATTATGAGTGATATTTGTACTAGATTAATCCACTATGAGAATGTTACATCATAGTTGTGCAAGTGTCATTAAGGATTCTCATGTAACTATAGTGAGTAGTCCTTTGACTTGAAATCATTACAATCCCTCCTTGAATAAATGTATATTTTGATACCATCAAACATTATCTGTAATAGGACAATTATAATGATTACTTATCGAGTCTACAATAAACCATGTAATGAGATATGAGTGATGTAGACGACATTCATTCATCATACATAATAGGAGTTGTGTCTTGGGTTTCTCGATAAAGTGATATGTAAAATGTGTGTGACCACACCAAAATGGACCAATATAAGATATTAGGTATATTATGATTGCACATATATTCGAAAATTGAAAAACAAATTATTGGACCTAAAAATGATGACACTTTTTATGTCTTGGGTTCAATTAAGACATTTGGATAAAAAGACAGATTTGCATGGTAAATAGTGGTCGTGGTAAGATTAAAATTGTATCACCAACTTTCTCATCAATTAGAGAGGAGTGATACATTGCTAGATGTCACACAATAGAACTGTTAAATTGGAAAGTAGAAATTTAATTAATGAATTATTTAATTAAATAATAATTTAATTGATTAATCATTTAATTAAATAAAATGAATTGTACTTGTAGCTACAAGGTCCACTATGACGCTAAGGTAGAAAGAAACAAAATATATATTATGTTTGCTTCAACCTAACCCTATAAATATTTTTACGGTAGCCGTCAGCTAGCACTGACGCATTCGGATAAAAATGTTCATGTGAATTGAATAGAGATTATTAAATCGTAGTATTGGTGATTTGTCATCTTTAATGTTTGAAGTTATAAACATATAAATCTCATACGAAATATTGTACGTGTGTCGTCTATAAAAATAAGTAATTTTTACTCTTTAGAATAATTTTAAAATTATTTTAAAATGCACCTTTTAATTTCTCAACAAATAATAGATGTTTGAATTAGTAGTCAATTTGTACTACTTTTGCCCTACGAGAAGTGGAAGAAATTCCAAAAATATTGTTCCTAAGACTACATGAGAAAGATTAAAACTGTTTAGAGATTTAGCGAGAACGGTGACTATTCGATGAAAAGTCCTTATCATTTATGTGTGGATACCATTATTGATAATAGTGAGTAGAAATTAGAAGGAGATTAGCATTAAACTATATGCATTGAAAAGATCTCCAAAACTTTAAAAAAAATTATGCTGTGATTAAGACAAAATTGTCTATCAACTAGACCCTGACTGAGAAGCAAAAAAAAGTGGATTCTCGATCATTATGTTTAATGTGTCAAGCTGACTCAGAATCAAGAGGACACTTGGTTCTAGTTTGCAAATATAGTAGGGCTTGTTGGATGCATTATTCAAGAGTGTAACACTTTATTATAATTGTGTAACAACTATCAAGTTGTTGTTTCTAGATTGTCATTTGATAGCAGTGCTTATTCTTTAGCAAGCAAAGTTATTTTCTATGATATTTCCAACTGTTTGTTTAAAAAAATACTTATTTTTTTTATTAAGAATATAAATAAATAATTGTAGTAGTAAATATCTCTCATGTGGGGAATGAAGTCCTTATTAAATCAGTTCTTCATTCAATATTTTTATATGTTATGAGATATTTTTCTTCCTCTTTTTCTTGCTAATGACATTGAGAAATTGAAGAATTTATTTTTGTGGAGTTGTAACTTATGTGGTTTTTATGAGATTCATCTTTCTCGTGGGAGCATCTTGCTACGAGTGAATGCAATGAATGTCAGGAAATCTACATACCTTCAATTTAGTTATATATGTTTGATAAATAAAATTAGAGATTAATTACCAATTCCAATGAATTTATCATTTATCTATTTATACAAAGTCAAATATCATTGGGATAATTTAATTATTGTGGAATTTTAAATTGGTCATAATCATAATTATGTTTTTAACTTAATATTAGGACAACGAAATTCTTAACATGAAATAAATATTTTAAAAGAAAATTCATCTCTTTCTCCTAAATTAAAGGAAAACAAAATGAGAGTCAATGATGGAATATAATAGAAACATTCTATTGTATTTTATTTCATTCTCCTTTGAGTAATTTAAATAATAAAACATAAATTTATTTCACTTCATTTTATCTCATAACACTAATCTAATACAACTTGGTTCAATTTGTCCTCGGCCGATCTAAGGCAATTTAGGGAAGGTGAATTTAGGATTAGGTGAAGTTTCATAGTAAATAAGTTAAAGTAGTTGAAGACAATTTTATATGTGCTACTATATTTATTTTAAGTGTAGACGTCCCTCCTAATTAAGGTAAGAGAAATAAGAAAAAAAATATTTTAAGTGCAGTTGTTAAACGATTAAAAAAAGTGTTTTATATTAAAAATACAATGTAAGTTGTGTTTTCATATTTTCTAAAATTTATTCTTTTTAATATAAATTTTCAATTTTTATTTTTTTTTAACAAATATCCTAAAAGCAGTTGTTAGCATATCATAAATAACATTAAGTAGTAATAATTCATGATTTTATGCATATATTCTTCGATTCTTGGATTGAACCAACAAAAACACCCCTAATCGAGGTAACAAGTGTAGACAATATACTACTTTTTTTTTAAATATATACTACTTGTTTTTAGACTTATAAATTGAAATTTTGAACAGACAACAAAAATAAAAATAAAAAATAAAAACAAAGGTTGAAATAAATTGCGACCAAACAATTTTTTTTAAAAATCAAATCAAAATAGAAGATGAAATATTATATTATAACCGGATTTGTTTATTTTATAAAAATATTATTTATTTATATTTTTAAAATGTTTTTTGTTTTGAGAAAAAAAATTAAAATAAATTATTATTTTATAAAAAAGAAATATTAATTAATGAAGATGTAATTTTAGAATTAATGAAAATAATTTTTTAATATTTCTATTATTTTTATAAATATAGACAATTGTCTTTTAATTCTTTTTAACAAATAAAATTAGTATAAATTAATATTTTTCTGCTTTTGTTTATTTGGTGTTTTCTTTTGATAAAAAAAATTATATAGGTGACACAAGTGGGGTGTCAAAATTGGACGAATCTGTTGAACCGGCTATTTTAGGTGAGTTTTATTGCACTCGAGTATCTAAATTTACATACTCTTATTAATCCACTCAAAAAATAAGGTGAAACGCACTGGCCATCGGACCACAGTAAAAAAAACCTGTCATTTTTTTTTAGTTTTTGCTGTGTTTATATTTTTTTCCAATTTTTTAACTATATCCCAACAAAAGTAAATAATTAATTGAGCTCATTAGTTAATAATTTATAGGTATACTATATGTATTAGGAATTCAGGGGTGACTTTGTTTTGCCTTTTTTTTGGCAGCTGATTTTCTTAGTGGAATATATATGTCGGAGTATATTTTAAGGTTATATAGTTTATAACTTGTTAAATTAATTGAATTGTATAGTAAAATTAATAGTTTAATTAATTTATAATATATGAAATGATATAAAATATACTCTTAATTGAAAGTAAAATTTATTAATTAATGTTTAAAATATTTAAAAGTAATAATTTAAATTTTATTTTTTATTAATTTAAAATTAATCAATCAGATATATTTTTAAGTTTTTTTATCTATTTTATTTATTTTAAATAAAAAATAAATAAATTATTTACTTTAAACTATTAATCATTTTAATATTTAAATTATTTATAAATAGTTTTAAATTACAATAAATAAATTATTTACTTTAAATTATTATTTATTCAAATTATTTAAAAATATATGAATTTTTTATAAATGAGTTATTATTTTAATTTTTTAAATTATTTATTTTAAATTATAATAAATAAATTATTAAAAGTAAAAAAGTTAATTACATTAATAAAATAAATAAATTAATTATAAACTATTTAAATTAATTTAAAAAAAAAAACACTAAATCTATAAACAACTGTTATCAAACAAAATTAATAAACTCGTTTTTTTAGGTCGTAAAAGTGGTACTTCGAAGCAAAGGCGCAAGTTAAAGGAAGAATCTATGGCTTATAGCATGGAAATATGCGTGATGCCAAAGTCCTACACGACACACATTTTACCATCATCATCGAGTTTACGTTTAATCACACGTGCACACAACCATTCCAATTGAGTTCTATATGACAAAAAGACCACGAAAAAGTAGCATTCCATTTCCCCATAAAACACACACGCCCCATGTTTATGCTGTACATATTCTCTTTTCATTTTATTTTAGTTTTATTATATAACATCAATCCAAACAAATGTTTTTGGGTATTTGTTCATATAAATATAGAAAATTTATATTAAAAATATGTTAAAAATTATGTATTGAATTTTTTAAAATATAAATTTTCATCTTTTTAATATTAAATCATTATTTTTAATTTTTTAATAAGTGTTTCTATCTAAAATGTAATTTTTTATCATACATAATTATAATATTATTCATTTCATCCGAATATAAATAAGGAATTAAAATATATTTAGTCTTTCAAAATGAAATTTTTAGTTTAAATTTATATAAATTAAAAATGTTTTCGTTAATCTTCTAATATTTAATACTGCTTATTTTTTAAC
>JBBPBT010000938.1:3283661-3297623 GCA_037974875.1 Cicer bijugum | reverse complement strand
AAAATATATATTAATTAAAAAAAAAAAAAGCATATCGTTAATCAAATAAAGTCTATACTACAGTAAAAGACAAATTATTTAAAATAACTCAAATTGAAATTGAAATAAACTTTGACCATATTTGAGTTTATCTTAAGCTGAACTTGAAATTGCCAATATTTTTACTATCAAGTTTAAGACAAAAATAAATAAATGTGACAATTAAGAATATTTATTTATATTTTAAACATAAATTTTATTATCATTCTTTATTAAAATTGAAGATTATTTTGACCTTGAATAACATGAGTTTTATATGTATATATCCCTTTTATTTTCAAACATTCCCAATTTGCCACTCTTTAAAAAAAAATTTCTAAAATGTCACACTTTTTAAACTCAACAGGAAGTCTCTCCCTGGAGAAGCGACCTCCTGAAGAGGAAGCCTCTCCCTGGGGAAGCGACTTCCCAAAGGCATGACACGTTTTTTGAATTTTTTTTTTTTTGAAAAAGTGTTTATTATTATTAATTTTATTATTTAATAAATTAAATATATTAATAAATTTGTAAATAAAGTTTAAACTTTAATTATTATTATTATTATAATAAATTATTATTATACATATAATTAAAAATTAATATAATTAAATTAAATAATTTAATGATTTAAAAAATAAAAATAGTAATAATAAATTAAAAAATACATTAATAAATTATAAATAAATGTTATATTTTTATTATTGTTATTATGATAATAAATAATTATTATACTTATAATTTAAAATTATTATATTTAAAATTATAATATAAATTATATATATTATATTATAAAATTTCAAAATAAATAAATAAAATAAAAATTGAATAATAATAACAATTAAATGAAAAGAAATTTATATTACTAACATGAAAATTAAAATACATGAAATTAATAATAAAAATACATCAATTTTGAGTAGATGTGCCAGCAGCGTTTGGACAATGTTTTCTATTATGACCAGAGACCCGACATAATCCGCATTTTCTTTGTACTTTTTATGTACTGTCCATTTATGTTCTAATGCGTTTGCTCTTTGGTCGACCTTTCTTGAGTCTCCGCATTAGTGGATTGTGACACACCTTAACACCTTCATATTGTGGCCAATATCCTTTGTTTGGTATGAGTTGGAACACTTCATCATAGACTTTTAGTACCGTTTCCACCTTATACACATCAGGTATAAGACTCCAATAATTATATGTAATGCTAGAACATGCTGCTATGACATGTGAACAAGACATATGTTTAGCTTGATATATTCCGCAATCGCATCACTTGTTGGAAATGTTTACACTGAAATGACCAATTGGTCGCCCTTCTATTGGAACCAGTGTCTTGTGCACCATGAAAGTATGGTTGTTCCGGTCAAAACTATCCACCCTATGACTATTGGATTTACTTATTTCCAATTTCATAAAATTTATGCAAGCTTCTGTGTATACCTGACCAGAATCTAAAATTGATGCGTGTCGTTTTCCCATGGTTGAAAACAGTGTCCCTGTTTTAAAATAAGTTGATTGAACCAAAGCAGTTATGGGAAGGTTTCGTGGGCCTTTTAATACTGCATTCATTGACTCCACAAGGTTGGTTATCATCTGACCCCAACGACTACCTCCATCGAATGCTTGAATCCAATCTTATCGAGGTATATTGGCTAACCATTTCAAAGCCTCCGGATTTAGTATGCCAATTTCTCTGCGGTAGTATCGATATGTAGGCTCATTGATCGAGTAACCTGTATTGAAACAGTAGACAATTATCTAAATTAAGAATGAAATTACTAAAAATTACAGTAATTATAAAAATTAAGAATGAAAACTATTACCTATAGAAATAACTTTATTCTTCAAAGCATTGTCTTTAAATTCTCTTGCAAAATTTTGTGAAATATGTCGGACGCATAACATATGCTTTGACGGAGGATCTTGCCACCCATTTGCAGAATTATTATAAGCACTCTTAATAGATTCATGTCTATCTGAAATCAAACAAATGTTGGCTTGTGGAGTGACAAATTTTCTCAAAAAGAAACTCCAACCTTCTTTTGTCTCACCTTCCACAATAGCATAAGCAATAGGAACTACATTGTCGTTTCCATCTTGTGCAACTGCTACCAATAGAGTTCCTTTGTACTTGTCATACAACCAAGTCCCATCAACTTGTACTATTGGTTTGCAGAATTTAAATGCAGATATACATGGATCAAAAGCCCAAAATAGTCTATGAAAAATCCTTATCCCACCTATCAAACTATTCTCATGATAAGCTGGGATGGTTTCCATTTCTATTTTAGTTCCTGGAGCAAACGTTTTCATAACCAACAACCATTGTGGGAGTTGATTGTACGACTCTTCCCAGTTACCATAAATTTGTTCGATTGCTTTATTTTTTCCAATCCAGGCCTTTTTATAACTAACTGTGTAGTTGTGTAAAGCCCGAATGTGAGCAACAATGACCTTCACTTTGATTGAAGGATCCACTTTCACAACTTGTATTATGCTTTGACATATCATGTTAGAATCGAGTTTCGTATGATCTTGTGACAATGCAGAATTTGGTTTTGTGATATTGTTGAAAAACATCATACAGATAGAGTCGCACTCCAATTCGGTTTCAATCAACAAATACCACAACCACCAGAGAATATGAAATCGTATCATGAGGTCGACATGAGGCATGTGATTGATGATAATTGGAACTGGGTATGGAGAGAAGAAATTAACCATTGGAATGAGCGCCATAATTACGTGTTGCGAGGTAACATCGTACAAGGTGTTTTATGTCATAGCATAGAATATATGATTTGGTTTAGACAATACACCAAATTGTTTATATCTGTAGAACAATATCTCCGTGACCCCCGATTACAACCGCCAACATATCCTCGTGTGCAATCGACCTCCCAATCAACCCCACAACAACAACACACAACAAGACCGTCTTCATCAACACCTCACATACATGTCGCTACTGAAGTTCCATTTTGTGATCCACCACCATCTCAGTATTACGTTTCGTCAGCGCCAGAAATACCAACACCCAATTATCCGACCGAACATGGGCTTATCTATAATTTGTTTGGAACTCAGTGCACAACTCCTGAATCAACTTATGATGTATTTGATTCGATGTATAATCAACAATCTCAAAATTTAATGGAAGCAGGAGTCAATAGTTTTAACCCATCTACAACTTACATTGAAGAAAATGATCAAAATGAAGATCAATCGGAAGAACCACAACTTGCTCAGAGAGTTAGACGAATTCGAAGACACCCTACATGTGGGATTGGGGGTCATTTAGGTGGACATCATTGATATAAATTTGAAATCTTTTATGTTTCCAAATTTCATGTATTTTAATTTTCATGTTAGTAATATAAATTTCTTTTCATTTAATTGTTATTATTATTCAATTTTTATTTTATTTATTTATTTTGAAAATTATAATATAATATATATAATTTATATTATAATTTTAAATATAATAATTTTTAATTATAAGTATAATAATTATTTATTATCATAATAACAATAATAAAAATATAACATTTATTTATAATTTATTAATGTATTTTTTAATTTATTATTACTATTTTTATTTTTTAAATTATTAAATTATTTAATTTAATTATATTAATTTTTAATTATATGTATAATAATTTATTATTATAATAATAATTAAAGTTTAAACTTTATTTACAAATTTATTAATATATTTAATTTATTAAATAATAAAATTAATAATAATAAACACCTTTTTAAAAAAAAAAAATTCAAAAAACGTGCCATGCCTTTGGGAGGTCGCTTCTCCAGGGAGAGGCTTCCTCTTCAGGAGGTCGCTTCCCCAGAGAGAGACTTCCTGTTGAGTTTAAAAAATGTGGTATTTTAAAATTTTTTTTTCATAGAGTAGCAGATTAGGAATGTTTGAAAATAAAAGAAATATAACATACAAAACTCGAATAACATGCCTCAGTAAAATGAAGATTTGATTATTCCACTGCCTATTTTTTATGAACTCTTACCGCACTTATAATCAAATAGGACTAACCAGTGAGAAGAATGTGAAAAGCCATATAAGCGTGTTTAAAAATAAAAAACGCTTATAACAGAGAGAGGCACAAAAACAACTGCTTCTTCTTCTCTTCGTCATTTCATTCATCTCTCTTTCTTTCTCAACTCATTCACATCAAAATTAATCACTTTCTCTTGTTATGGCTTTTCTTGTCTTTTTTCTGCTTTTCTTGTCCCTCACTGGTCATTCAAGTAAGCACAAAAAGACTATCTTTTTTTTGTTTGTGTTTCAAGTTTCAATTTTTTTTTTTATTTTAACTCTGATAACTCATCCTTATAGTTATATATTTTCTCTGATGTTGGTTCCTATGATCAGTTGAAATTTTTGTTGTTGTTTTAATTCTGGGTTTTTTATATCGAAGATTTTGTTGTTTTAATTCTGGTTTTTTGTTCTGTTCTGCATAAACCAAATAAAAAAATAAATTAGCCCCTCTTTTTTTTTCTTTCAGAAAACAGAAAAAAATAGTGAAGATTGCATTTGCATGCATCCGATTAATATTATTCTACGAAAAAAGGTGAGATTTTTTGTTAACTGTGTTACTATTTTTGACCAAAAAAAATTGTTTGTGAAACAGGTGGTCTTTACTGTGTATGCAAAGATGGTGTGAGTGATCAAATCCTTCAGAAGGCAATAGATTATGCTTGTGGAACTGGAGCTGATTGTACACCTATTCTTCAAAATGGACCTTGTTTTCAACCAAACACTGTGAAAGATCACTGTAACTATGCCGTTAATAGCTATTACCAAAGAAAGGGTAATGTTCAAGGAAGTTGTGATTTTGCTGGAGCTGCAGCACCTTCTCAAATACCACCTAGTAACTATTCTCTTCTCTATATCCACTCATTTTTGTAGGATTTTTTTTCACTCTTACTGATGCACTTGAATTTTTTATTTTTTTTCTACAGCTACATCATCTGGATGTGTTTACCCTTCAAGTCCAGGGTATGTTTCTTGACAATGAATTTTGTTCTAGAATTTCATGTTAATGTTGTTTTATTTTGTATGCATCTGATGAATTGACTGAGTTGTTTTGCAATTCAATTAATTTTGTGTCTGTTGAGTGTGAAATGAGAATGTTGTAGAAAATTACTATTTTTCATAAGCATTTTATAGATAGATGTAAAGGTGATTTCACCCAGTTTTTCTATTCTTGAAGTTTTTGTTAGGGTGATTGGAGGCATTGATTAGTTTTACCATGATGGTCTATTTATTTCCTTCATCTCAATTTTCAATTAGTATACTCTAAAAATGCATTGCTATAAACTTGGTTTTCTTAAATATATTTCAATACTGTTGTCAAATGTGGCTCTGGAACTAGTTTACTCTGCACATTAGCCAAAAGCCCTTTTTTGGGCTCATGCATTCACTTTCATAAATCAGAATCCTGAACTACATTCTTGCAAATAAGTTATCTTTACCATCCATGTCATCCTTTTTTGTTGAAACAAAAACTAGCATTCTTTCAATGTTTGACAATTAATTCCAAAGTTTATAACCAAGTAAAATGTATAACAATGAAGTATATAACCAAGTGATTGACCTCAATTGGTTAATAAAGTCTAGTTAATGTTAAATCATTTGAAAAAACCCAAATTTGAATTTTAGCTGGAACAATCTTTGTATCAGGACCTATTTGCCTAGGAACTGCAAAACAATGAAATATGTTGATTATTATGCATCTTATATCACTTGAAGATCTATGCTGATATATTTATATTGGCTCTCTTGCAGCAGTGCTGGAACAACACCATCCACCGGTTCACCAGGTTCAACTCCAGGAACCGGAACCGGCACGGGCACAGGAACAACTGCGGGTAGTCCTAATGTATTTGGAATTAGTCCAACATCTACAATTGGTGGCAATGGTGGTCCTTCTTCAGTTAATATGAAAAGCACCAACACTATATTGCTATTGTCCCTTGTTCTTACCATGTGTTTAGCCTTCATGGTCTAAACTATAAGGTACAATGCTACTACTTGGAGGGTTTGATTTGTGGATGAGATTTTATCATAATGTTAGTTTCACTTTATGAGAATCATCTACAACCAAACCCAAATTTTGTTTTCTTCCTCCCAAGTGGAAAATTAAAAGTAGAGAATTTGGTTCTTTGTTTACATGGGGTAGAAGTATAACTTCGTCGGTTTTCCTTTTAGCTTTTTTTTTTCTTTCTTATTTGTATATTTAAGAGTATGACTGGTACTATTTTTTTGTTAATTAACTTAATGGAATCTTGCTTCCCCATTAATTTATCATGTATTTTATTATTACAATTCAATTTCATGCTAGCTGGCTGCTCTGTCTTTCTTGAACCGTATTATTCCTCGGTTTGTCTTTGACATTCCTTGGAAATTCAAAGGTGAATGATGCAATCTCAAAATAGTTACTTAAAAATGGGTTAACTAAATTAAATCTATTAAACCTTAATAGATCCATTAAATCTATTTAGATATTATTCATTTCATAATTTGATCTTCTTATATTTTCTTGGGTTAAATAAGTTTTGTTTCTATAAAAAAAACTTTCAATAAAGTATTTCTTAAGTTTTCTTATATTTTGAATCAACTCTTGTGTGTTCAATAATCCTATCAAAAAATTTCTCATGAAAAGTTTAAATTTTTTTTTACAAATGATAAATTAAATATGAATTTTAAATGTCAAAAGGTTGAAAATTTATATTTAATTCATATTTTTATTAAAAATTCTAAATTTTTATAAAAAAAGTTGTTAAATATGTCATAAATATTACTGTAAAAAATTATTTAAAATTTGAGACCAAAAATAAATATGAAAATTTAGAGATTAAAAATTAACGAAATTTTTTATAAAAACTAAAATCAAAATAGTAGGATTTTATAGAAAAAATAACTTATTAAATTTTACTTTTTACAAATAATTGCGTGTTTTTCTTTTTTCTTTCTATTCTATTTCTCTTGAAAATTGTTATTAAACTGTGTAACTGGAAAAAATAAGAAGTGAATTATGATAGTCTTTTTAAAATTGGTTTAAAATATAGTACTAGAGGCAGAGCATTCTATTAATGAATAGTAAATGAAAAGTAAAAGTTGTTGAAAGGTCTGTTGGACGCAAAATACAAGACGAGAGCATTTGTGAATTTTCTTTCTGTTTTGGTGTTACTTTCATGCCGTGGAACAATTTTTCTCTTGGACGTAATTGCTCCTAGATGTCAATAACGACCCTCAATAATTTTGTGAATAAATATTTCTTTGGCATCATGACAACATAGCCAAACAAATCTTAAATAAATAGTAATACTACATGCTTTTCACTAGCACTTTCGTAATTGAAAACATTCAAAATTGAGTTTTGTGACGTACAAATTTATTTTCTCAATTTAATCCCTATTCCACACACTAATATCCTCTCACCATTTTAGTATATAAACTTTAAAATCGACTAAAATATCTTTAAGTTATTTTTCAATCCGTCAAATTAGTTCACCCGTTAATTGTATCAGTTAAGTGGATAAATTGAATTTTGATGAATTAAATTGTTGTTTTTTATAATAATTTGGAGACTATTTAATGGTCACCTAACAAAGAGATTAACTTAATGGATAGAGAAATAATTTTGGGGATATTTTTATTAGTTTTAATAATTTAGAGATTAAATTCTATTAAATTATTTTAGAAAAGACAATTTGAGTTGTTTTTACTATAAGACAATTTAGGTTTTAATGTACTTAGTTTTCTTTAAAAAAATTCGAGAAACTAAAATAATGAGATTGTTGAGAGAAAAAAAATCTTAGAAAACTCATGATAGAAGCTTTTTGGGCAAAATGTGTTTTATAAAGCTAAAGTTTTAATTTCTTTTTCTGAAATAATATTTATACTGTAGAAAATTAAAAAATTTGGGAGATATATTTGGATTTGGTGAAAGGGGTTACACTTAAATCTTGATTTAAATTTCAGTTAAGAGAATTACATACCTTTAATGATGCACCTCAAATAACTAACTCTAGTGGAGAGAACATTTAAAAAAATTATTTTTTTTCCCCAAAGGATGTGTGCACAATTCCTTCAAATTTCCAAGATGACAAGTCCATAAGATTTAACTTAGTTGACAAATATTAAAATTATCAGGTTCAACATCTTCAATCGAATATAAATTCAAAATTTTGCAGTTGAATTTATATGTTTTCAATACTTGTCACTTCATCTACGGGTGTGAATTTTTAACTGTACTTATCACTTCGTCTAAGAAAGAACAAGAAGAAAAATTAAAACATGACATCAAGCCTCTCTTGCATTGCAGGCTTGCAGAGCTTATTATTATTTTAAACCATCACTAATCAATACTCATAATTGACAACATCACAAACATTATCAATGATGCATTGCTTTCATATTACATAAAACGTGGAAGTTTCGTCCACAACAAAATCTTGATGACGCTACTAACAAAATCACTAAACAATACTTTTATCTATGAACTGAAAATTGATGTTCAATATGACAAACTTTAAGATTTTCGTAACATTCAAAGGAAACGACCAATGGATAAACGACAGCGGATTGGGCATTCAACTAACTTTATTAGGCTATCATCATCTTCTATAACTCCACTTACAAAGCTGTTAATAATTGCCAGTATAATTGGGTTTAGTGATTCCTTGTTCTCATAAACTGATAAATAATTATAAATTATGTTCTATATTAAAATCAATTAAAAAAGTAAGCTTGGGAATGTCAATTAGAGAATATGAATCTATAATATATGATGTGAATTTTTTTAGTATGTTTAAAAATGAATTTTTATAAATTTATGTTTTTATCAAAAAAGTTGTACTATATATTATATACTCAATGATTCCACGTAGGCGAACAGCAGCCCCAATAAATTTATAACCATTAAGAACTCTATCAATCACTACTGGCTCCTTTGTAAAAAAAAATGTCAAATGTTCTGTTTCTTTCTCTGTTAGAAAGGCAAAATGGTGTTCAACCTTCATAATGATGGAACACATTGATTTACTGTCTTGGTATCCTTTTGAACAAATTCTTCAATCAATTTCACAACGGAATCCGGTCTTTCAACGTGAGGAAGATGACCACAATCGGGTATTTGGCGTATAACTGCATCAGGTAATTCACAGTGCAGTCGCTGAAGAGTAAAAATCAAAAGTTAATTACAGCAATAGTATTGGCAGGGAATATCATCTCCTAGCAGTGAAACTAACTGAAACAAAATTTAAAGGTGTTAATATATAGAGGTGTCTATGTTATATATCAAGACCGTGATTTTCCAACTTGTCATATAATATAGAGGTGTACTAACTGACCACTGCAAGCTTATTGCTGATTATTTGGTCATTCTCCCCCCAAATTATGAGTGTTTTCTGCTTTACCTGTTAAAATAATTTGAATGCCAAATCTTCTTAGTGAGTATGAAGTCAAGCTTCTGGAAATAAGATAATTGCTTCATTCAAGAATAAGAAACTATGAACAGTTTTGTACTGATTTGAGGATTTTTTTCAACCATTACTTCAAACAAAAATAGAATATAACAAGTAACAATAATAAACTTGTAATGCTGGGAAATACCATTTTTATCTGTGAAGCAACATTGTAGCCACCACTAATCATAAAATTAACCGCGGCATCCTCCCACCAAGGTAATAAACAATGCAAGCGGCCAATCTATATAAGATTATATACAAATACCATGTTATCTTTGTTTTGTAAAACAAAAAGATGACAGTATAAAATAATAAAAGTGTCAAATGTCAACTAGTATCATGTTGCTTGGGTGAATCCTTTGTCAGAAATTAGATGCTTAGGAAGGATATTTGGATACTTGGCTATCATAAATAAGCATACAATGCTTCAACCTGTAGTGTTGAGGTCTCAAAGTGTGCATTTTTCAAACTTCAAAGTATGGATGTGCCAAATGGTTTACTATGAACTAGAAAATATATACAATATATGTACATCATATCATCTTAACAACGTGGTACTTTTAGGATCATGCAACTTACATTCGTCCAATCAAGGCTGGTGCTGAAAGATATGTTCGTGAATGACAAATAGTTTGCATATATGCGTAAAGGGGTGCTCTTTAATAAATATACCTGATTCAAAACAGAGCCAATGGTGAGTATAGCTTGCATCATTCAAAACATTAACATACTCATCATCTCATTCTCATCTCTCCCTATGAATGTAAAAATTCTAGTGAAGAGATTAATCATGCATTACTGAATAAGATTATTGTAGGTATAGGGTCTAGGTAGGAAAAGGAATGGCATACACAAGATAAGTTCTAGCTGACTATTGTAAAATCAAAATTCAACAAAACTGCTTAAAATACTCAGACAGAAGAGCTGGTTGGAACAATGCATGGCCAAGGAGGATAGACATCACTAGAAAGGTACATGGCGGTGATTCCTTGGTATGAAATAATGCACAGAAGGACTCAATCTTCACCAAAATCATATAAAAACAACAAACTTCGAAGCTTTATATTGTGAAAGTTTAAAGAACAACTTCACAGTTGAATCTAGGAGACCTAAAAACCTTGCAAATTACTGCTTCAATATGGCCCACATGCAAATGATTATGAGCTAGGAATCGGTAAGTAATTGCTCATTCCAAGAGGCCATGAGCCATCCAAGATAAATTCATTATATATTATGTAAGACTTCCAATAAAAGACTAACTGATGTCAAAGAAACAGATGTGCTTTCCAAAATATTTATTGAGAATGTAGTTTCTTAAAGGTATTATGAAGAGGGCAGGCCCAAAATAATGAAGAAAAAAATCATTTTAGTAGAGGAATCAATCCAGCTCCACCTAGGAAACGTTGCCATAGATATAGACAATGTATGATATATAACTTTCTAGATAATTGCCAGTGATGTGTGGCTGAGGCATCAAGACTTTTTTAATTTGGAGATATACTCACCCCAGCATAGGCTACCGCTCTTGGTAAGGTTGCTAGGTTTCCTGTTCCTTCAGCATATACACTAGCATCAATCAAAACAAGTTTTTCCACCTGAAAAAGGACCAGATAATGCCGGAGTCACTTGATAAAAGTTTCTTTTAATACAGAATTTCCTCAAAATTTTGGTCATTGTAAATATTTAAAAGTTTAATTATTTGATACACATACTGCTTCTGGATAATTGACGGCAAAGTCGATGGCAACAGCAGAACCAAGGCTTGGACCAACCAATATCATTGCCCTTTTGATGTAGGACTTCCAAAACTAGCAGAGAAACCAATTCACTCTCAACACAGAGTGAAACAAATGAAAGTAAAATAAATAGGTGCTGAAAGAAATTGGTCAATCTGTGAAGAAAAGCAGTAAACCATTTCTTCAGAAGGCTAATGAACAAGTTAAAGCTTAATGGCCTGTAATATATATGATTTCTTACTTCATTCCACATAATTGGATGAAAAGGGATAAGAAATTCATAAGTATACTTTTTCAGAATTATAATTTGTATGCAACTTAATAATGGAGACTCCAACAACAAAGCTTTCAATGTTTCGTTAAAAATTCATGACCCAAGGGATGTATTAATTAACACACAAGTACCTGATAAAAGTGTTCACGCTTTGATACCACATCACATGAAGGAAGCTTCGCTGATGGATAGAAGAAAGCATGAATAAAATGAAGAGAGAAAGGAATGGCAAATAACACAGGAAATGTACTGATACAAACCTAGATCAGAGAAACCCCAACCAAGAATGTCAATGGCCCATGTCTCAAGACCAGCTTCCTCAAGCAATGGATATGTGTATCTCCATTCTAAGCATGAGCTAAACAATAAGGAGGAGTGAATCCAGGGGTTACTCGAGAAAGAAAATGCACAAATGAATACTGTCTCCTGCATATTTTGTGCACCTGTCAAAACCATGTAAAAGGACAACTGGATTTGCCTTGTTCTGCATCAGTGGCTTCACACAACTACTCATGATGGGATTTTCAGAGAACTTAACCTGATTGAATCGAATCATATGAAAATATGGAACTGATCAATACTTCATGAGCAATTAAACAAGAGTTACAGATTGAGTATTTACGAGGTACTGCTGAGTGACCTTAATCAAAGCCTACAGGATCAACATTGTATTTCTCAAATACAACAAGAACCTGATAAAATAGCAAATCCGGTTCTAAAGTAAGAAGATAAGCACACAAGAACCCAACAATTGATTACAAAATTCAGCCAATTGCACCTTTGTCTCCAAAGTGAGAGTGACTTTCAGCTCCACTCTCTTCGCTACAATACTCTCTAACGTCTAGTCACTTACCAGAAAATATAGGTACATATTGAACAATTTTCTTAAGTTAACCAGCTCGAATGACACAAAACCCTTACAGTGGTCAAGAATTTGAGAGAACCATTTCTATACACATTAGTAAGCAATATGTGATTTGTATCCCATAAACTCCAAATTAGGAGGAAGAAAATTAGAAACACTGGATGAAATGAAAATAAATAGACACCACAGTTTCCATCATATAAAATCATAATTATAAATAAAAAAATACAAGTAATAGCATTTGATTAATTCGTAAGTCAATTCCTTTCCACCTAATTAAAGGTAGCTTACACAACGCATTGCATATAAGAAAGGGAGAAGATATTAATGAGTAAAAAAGAGTTGAGAAGAAAATGAAGAAACTAGTTACGGATACGGGAAGTCTCTGAATCCGCGTAGCGAGGCTTCGAGCAAATGGGTCTTTGATTCTGTTGACTTCTTTGGGAAGAAAGGAAGGGAATGCGTCAGCTTCAGCTTCAGCGACGACCTTGAATTTGGGCAAAGCGAGGGAAAACAAAGCAACCATTTTTTTTTTATGAAGAGGAAACTAAGGTGCTTATAGCAACGGAAAACTCAAACGACACTAATAACTGCCACTCAATCTTCATCCTCACTTTCACCAGCTCCCCTCGCGCGATTTTCGTCGCGTGACCTTCACACGCTTCCTTTGCAAATTTAACTCGTGTTATATTTTTTTTTTTTCTTTTTTAAGGATTTATTACAAAAATAAAATATAGATCATTTCAAATTAAATAATTACTACAAGAATTTAGCGGATATAAAGTTAATTTAGAAGGATTTAGAAATTGAAATTTAAAAATTAAGAAGGACTGATGATGATATTGTTGATTTAATTTCACATTTAATAAAAATTA
This sequence comes from Cicer bijugum, assembly GCA_037974875.1. Lineage (NCBI taxonomy): Eukaryota > Viridiplantae > Streptophyta > Magnoliopsida > Fabales > Fabaceae > Cicer > Cicer bijugum. The sequence continues at coordinate 3,284,363 of JBBPBT010000938.1, read as the reverse complement.
ATAATATTAGTTATTATCATTGATCATTATAAAATAAATAAAATGACTAGTCAATATTTTGCCCCACTTGTACAATCAAATGCTACATACATATTTTATTATTTGTCCTTATACAAGATTAATACTTATTTTAGCTTTTCTATTTATCTCAAAAATTCATTTAACATAACAAATATTGACGAAACAAAAATGAAAAACTTGTAAAGATGAGATATTATTATTTACATGTTCATAGTTTGGAAAACACAGTAATAGATAAAACTTATTAAATTGCCAGTGGTAAATTTAAACGTCGAATCCACTAGTGGTACTTTCTTGCTATAAGTCCATGTCCATTTACTACACGTTAACATTACTTTCAGTAACATCATCAAAATATGCAATTAATAAACGAATTGAATTCATATGACTTAGGTAAATTGATTTCGAATGGAAACTTTAAATTATAGTAGACCTGAATTTAGTTTCTTTAATTTATTTGAACTCATTTCATATACATTAATGAGCTGAATTTATATAAAATTTTAAAATAAATAAATTTATAGACAGTACTTAGACCAAATTAACGTACTTATTAACAAATTAGTAAGAGATTGGTGCATTTACACGGTTTCATTTTTTAATTCGAGATGTCTTTAGTGAATAAAACTATTATTAAACTAACAATTAACTATTAATATTAGATATTTAGAAATATATATA